>CM064908.1:59925974-60215974 GCA_032727855.1 Quercus ilex subsp. ballota | reverse complement strand
CCTCCGTTCAACGGCCAGCAGCAGCCCACCAAGATTGCTGCTGCAAAGGGTCAAAGAAGAGCTTTTGCCTATAATGCCAGCAATATGGAGGGAGTTTGTGTTTCGCCAAAGTTCAACCACAGGGGCCTTGTTTGAAGCAATGATAGCAGCTGCTACTATAGCAAGTGATCATGGCTTTCAACATATTTTGTTTTTAACTGCTAGTAGGAATGTAGCTCAGGTCTTTAGAGTGGCTGATTTCATTAGAGTGGCTGATTTGAATTTTCTTATCCTTCAAGGTCTGATCTGTAAGGTATTTTGTGTGCCTCATGTAGTGGTTAAATCTATCTGGTCTGTAGCTAAGAGGGCAACTATAATGCCCATGAACAGTAACTGGTTTAATCCAGGTTTTTTTTTTTTGTAACTGTGTACTCCCTTTAACTGGTATCAAAAAAAAAAAAAAAAAAAACATAGGGGGGGGGGGTATGATCTATATATGATAATACTAAATAATATATTGCATCATTCTCCAAAAAAAAAAAATTTTATATTGCATCATTCTCAAATAATAATAATAATAATAATAATATTGCATGTTCCATGAATTAAAAAAAAAAAAAAAACATGATAATACTACATAATATATTACATGTTCAATGAAGTAAAAAAAAATTGCAATTGCCAAAGTGGGGGACCGAACATGAGAATGGTAATTGGCACAGAGGTACCAGACCAATAGACCAAAGAATATATTACATGTTCCACGAAGAAAAAAGAAATTCATGATCTACTATATTACATGTTCCATGAAGAGAAAAAAAAGTACTAGCAATTGCCAAAGTGGGGGACCGAAACTGAGAATGGTTGTTGGCACAGAGGTAGCAGACCAATAGACCAAAGAATAACTGGTATTATTGGATTCACAATAAATTTATTTGTACTCTTCTTGTCCGATGCTTGCATTTTTTAGGTTTATAATTACACAGTGGTAATACTTACCATCACTTACTTAGGATCCTGTATACAAAACTTGGCCTTGGTAGACCAATATAGGAAAAAAGAGCTTGGAAAATAAGAAAATTATGGAAAAAAAACTTAAAAATTCCATATCTCTTAAAATAAGTGGAATTTGGCGAAAAAGTTGGGGCAAACCGCCTTCGGCGTTTGGGCTGCGTAGATCTCGAAAAGTTATATGAAATAAAAAAAAAATGCGTCCCAAACGGACCTCCGAGTCAAAAGTTATGGCATTTCGAAGTTTCCGAATTTCTACGCGCATTTCGTGCTTGTCTAATCACCTTGGATGCTCGTTTTCTCTTTACCTGCACGTAGATCTCGCAAAAACGTATGAAAACGAGTGGTCACAATGCTCAAATGACCAAATTATCAAAAACTTATGGCTTCCGAAAGTTCGTAATTTTCTTATGCAATGTTATGCAACTCAATATTGCAATGGGACTTCAATCTGTTACAGCATGGGCTGAAATTACCTTGGCCATCCTTTTATAATGTCACGCACCAGCAAATAAGGTGGGGGTATTGCCGTCTTCTCAGTTTAAACTTGATGGGATTTTAATTTACACTTTTACCCTTACCATATGTGCTTAAACTATAGACTTCTGAGGGATTTTGTTGGTATTTTCGTTATCATGCTCGTTCTTATTCCTTTCACTTGACATCAAATATTATGTGTAAATGGGTTAACCTTTCCTCCTCTCTCTCTCCCACCCAGACTGTAAGACTGTCATGTAATCCAGCAGTTGCCGACACCGCCGACGGACAGAGCCCATTCCTTTCTTCCATGGTCGCCGACTGAGAGCTCTTTTCCCATTTCCCATGATTGAAGTATTGTTGAGATTTTGATAATATAATCGGTAGGTTTAAATTTTCTCATACAATCTGAGATTTTGATAAGAAATTGTTCAATGAAATGAAATATCTGTGTGAGTTGTGTATTTTAATGCATGCATCAGTTCCCCGTATTCTCTGAGATTTTGATTTTGATTTTGAGCAACTAAAATGTTCTTGTCAAACCTAACTCTCCTCCCTCCCCCCCTCCCCTATTAATCCATTTAGTTTTTTATTTATTAAAAATTTAGTAATTTTATTGTTCTCAACTTTACTCAGTCAATTGTTCAGCTCTCTCTAATATTTGACTGAACCCACAATCACAAACCCAAGCATCCTCTCTCTGACCGAACCCACTCTTCTCTCCCTGACCGAACCCAAAAACCCAGTCTTGAAACCCATTTTCTCATCTCAAAACCGAAGATTCAAGGGAGGGGATTAGGCTTCCATTTGGGTCAGACTGAAGCTCCATGGGTATAAACAATGGGTTATTATTAGGTTTTGGTTTCGGTTAGGGATTTTGTGGGTCTTCTATTGCTGAGTTTGTATGCAGATTCTGATATGGAGACTGCACAGAAACTGTTTGATGAAATGTGTGACAAAGATGTTATCTCTTGGACCGTCATAATTACTGGTTAGTGCTTGGTGTCTATAAAATTTTGCTGGGGTTGTTTGGTTTTTTCTTGCTTTGTGAATTTTGGTATATTGGTATTGTGATTTTGTATGCGATTGTTTAGTGGACCATTGAAAGGACCTTGGTGTAGGGTGGCAAGGTTGGTGAGAGATAAGAACACCAAAGAGCTTGTTGCAGTCAAATACATAGAAAAGGGAAAGAAGGTAATTTCAATTTGGAGTAAAGTTTATTCAGTCATGCTTTGAGTTCTGCAAATGTTGGTGCTAGAAGTTGTAATGTGTTTCTTCTTTCTTATGTTTTACTTCTTGCTTGATCTTAAATTGTAAATTATGCTTGTTTCCCTCGGCTGGTACGTAGAATTGTCTTGCTTAAATTACCATTTGCTGCTTTTATATAGCTTATTGTTTGGTAGAGTTTTTCCATTTTTTATGGGCATCCATAAGAAACTGTTTTGCTCATTGTTTGTCTACTCAAAACTCTGTTTGTAAAACACTATATATATAATGTATATTTGGCTAGATATGAAGGGGTATTGCTTGGCTAGATAGGTGTGACCTATGACAAGTGCTACAAGCTTTATTGATATTTGCAATTGTTAGAAAGGATACAACTCCTCACAAGATTGTGACCTTGCACGAAGGGATGAGTTTGTGCTTATAAATGAGACACAAGGACTGAACGATTGATTATCAAGCCATTCTAATTCTTCATTTTTAGGACAACATTCCTAGATTTGATTTCCATCCACACAAGACTACCTTCCACGGTCCTCACAATGGGACCAACACTTCCCCCACGGTCCACGATTTTTCCAACCAAAATAACTAGTTAGTTTTATGGTGTTTCACTACTATGATTGTTCCCATGCTTGTTGACTACTTCATATCACAATGGATGTAATTATTGATTTCAATGAATAAAGAATAAAAAAAGAATTTTTAAATGAAGTGGTAAAATAATAGAACCTTTGATGTTGGGTAAAGTGAGTTGTTAAAATGAATAAAACAACTTTTTTAGATGCTAAATGCTATATTTTATAGCTTTCTTGATGAGAATGCTCTAAGGTGTTATACATTTAAAAAAAAATTATAACTATAGATGATCTTAGGTTTTTTTTTTTTTTTTGCTTTTATTGTCAGAGAATTTTATGTGATAGGCTATAGTCGTTGATTCGCACATTTTGTCAACGTTGGATAGAGAATTAATATAATCTTTGAATAATGGGAAGGCTTCGCATGGTTTCTAAAGAAATATTGAATGATAACTATTTTGAGAACTTTGAAGAATGGGAAGGCTAATGAAATATACTAGGACATAAATATCATGATCATTGCCAACATTGACCAAAAGGAAGGCATCAATAAATTTGAAGTGTTGGTGACTTCGTGGCGACTAAATGCTATGTGGCAAAAGATCAGATAGTATGGAAGCATGTAAAACGTTTACATTTAAAGACGTCTAAATGCTAAGGGAAAACGTCTACATGTAAAGACCGTGGGTTTTGATGCATGACTTATACAGATAGTATTTTGACATTAAGCACAGTCCAAGTTTGGTTTGGATTGTGTTTGTCAGCCAAGTACTAATGGACTAGGACAGCTAATATATAAAACTGTATTAATACGTAGGATAAATAAGTGGGATTAAACATTCAATACTTTTTTGTTTTTTATTGTAAATATCTATAACTTCAATAGTTTTATGTTGCTAATGGATTAGAAAGAATATTCAATGGTTTATTTGTTAAGAATAAATCAGATTCTTGGCCGCTTCTTTCAAGCATTGTGCTTTCAACTAGAGTGATTAATTGGTAGTATACATAGAGCTGAATCTTTGAAGTTGATGCTGAAATATGTTCGAGGAACTTCATCTTTCAAGCTTTTATGTCGCTCTTCTTTTATATAAGGATTCAAACTACTTTTTACTTCAAGTAATTTCTATTTGAAACCGAGGTAAAACTACTTATAATATTGATAATGTTTTAGAGAGAGAACTATTGAAATTTTACTTTAGTTTTAATATGCTGACTCCAATTGCATTGATGACTTACAGAAATCCCCTCTCTATACCAGTCATCACTAAGTTCTTTATGAAATGTTTTCTATATTGTCATTTGACCCTTTTAAAGTTTTATACAGGTAATTCCCATTATTAGCAAGAATGCAGCCAACAAATGCAACGACGACTTCTATACATGAGCCTTACAATGATGCCACTTAGGTTGATTACTTTATGGGCAAATTAGTCTCTTATGAGGTATTTCCATGGCCTTCATTTGCAGTCTTCCAAACCTAAGACTTTCACCATTCTCATCTCCTAAGAAAAAGAAAAAGAAAATAATAGTTGGGTTTCTTTTTCCTTGACAACACTCTGTAAAAATGCTTGTGAGATTATTGATTATTTCTTTCCAGCTTCAGAAGCTGAAAATACTTGTGAGAGCCTTTTTATTTCCTTCAAACACCAAAATCTAATGATCTTTAACTCCACGGTAAGTATGTTCTGCTTGAGGAGGTACACAAGTTATCATCTTTGATGCCTATTATCGTCATTATCAAAGATGTTTTTAAGATATATTTTGCCACATTTCAAATCCTATATATACTTTCACAATATAGCATATGTACTCTTAATGTTTTTGCTCTGTTTAAGCAGATTGCTTTTTGTTGAAGCTTTACAATAGCAAATAACCTTGGCTTTACAATAGCATATTATAATATTCCCTATCATGTTATTTGCATTTGTTTGTTAATGTGGAATTATGTCCTACCTTTTGGTATGGGTTCCAAATTCAAGCAGTCTGCCCCTATAACCTTGGCTTTTGTTTGCTGCAATTCTAAGTACCTTAATTTAGTTCTGACATGTTCTTCTTATTTCACTATATAAAATTTGCGCAAACTGTCTATCATTTGTTATTATGATCTGACTATAAATGAGATTAGAATCTCCAACACAAACAAGCGATGTTTATGTGTAGTTTGGAACCTTTGGGGTCCATGTGACTTTCATTACAAATTACGAGATTTATCTACAAAGAATATCGTCATTCTAAATTCCTGAAGTTACAACAACCTGCTGAATATTATTAAGATAACACCCAGAACAGGTACAGTCCCAGCTTAACTGCCACATCAGCACACAACCACAACACAAATAGACCAAACAGCAAACAAACAGCTGTGCAGGTTAGGACTTCAGATACAGCAAACAAACAGCTGTGCAGGTGTAGCTTTCCTCTTCGAACTTTACATTCAAACAAGAGAGTGGGATCTTCCAGTTATGGCACAAAACTCTGTATGTTTGAGTCCTTCACATCCCCTCGATTCCCCATTTATCATTCTTTACCAACTGTATATCGTACACCACACCCCCCAAGCTACCTTTGGTGTCTAGTTGAAACAAAAGCATTTAGTGATTGGCCGTTCAATGGTGTTACATACTACTATACTATCTTAGCTTTGCTGGTATGATCTCTGTTTTTAGGTTTTGTTCATTCTAGGAGCTTTGCGGTGCTAGGGATATATACTAGAGGTTGAACAATTGCAATATTCATCTTCAGATCGTTGCTGTGTATTGTGTCTTAACGCAATTCCTTTCCACATTGTATTAAGAATTTTGCATATCAAAAACATTGTATAATTCATAATACAATGTTTTTGAACAATTACCAAGAAAACTTTTTTTTTTTTTTTTTTTTTTTTACTTTTGTTCTAACAAATGTGACCTATTATAAGTCAAACCCATTGAATATCTTTAGATTAATATGACATTTTGCATTAAATAATAAAATGTGAGATATAAATCTATGTTAGTAGTGGAAACAACAGTGTTTTAAGGTCTAATGGCAATCAGTTATTCTGGATTCTACAACTTCTTGGCGCTTTCAAATATTACAAGTGGTTGGTTAGGGATACAAGTGTAGTAAATTGTGCAAGTACTTAATCATGTATAATTTACTGTTTTCATTGAACCTTCTTCATGGATTTATGCTGAAGTCATTGTGCTATTGCAGAATTTGAGCAGCACAGCAGCCTTGACATTCTAGGTTCTACTTCTTCCTAGGGCGATTGGCTAGGGATGGCCAAGGTAACTATTCCAAAAATATTTTCAGTAAATTGGATTGGTTAGACAACTAATATTAAAGAATTGTACCATATGCATTTCTCTCTGTTTGTGTGTATTCAGAGAGAAAGTTTGTTAATTCTATGTCCATCCTATTCAATATTAAAATTTTGCAACTACGAATTTGGGGTAGTTAGTTAACTTTTAGGTTAATAAAATCTATACATAGTTGTCAAAACGTGAATCATATTGCTAATTATTCTTTCATTTTTATGTATCGTTTATTGTAATATGTGACTACTTTAATTATCATGACTACTTTAATTATTACATATGCTGTAATATGTGACAAACATGCTGAGAGAGGTACTATTTATTTATAATAATTATACTAATATTAGTCTGTCACTGTACACTGGTGTTTGATTTGTGGCTTAGCCAATTTTATAGAAATTATTGTATTAGTGACATAACTATTATTGTATAAATTTGTTACGGGCATAGCCAGTTTTGTTGAAATTATTGTCCCGTTACTATAAGATTTCTTAAAAAATTTGTTTACTCAAACGTATTAATTCCAGCTGCTGCATAAAATTAATAAATAAATAACAAAAATTCACAACTCCAACAAAAACTCTGTGATGACTCAATTTTTTCTCTAAGATAACTAAATCTACTGAATCAATAGACTGTGTGAGAACTCAATCTAAACTACTGAAGTACAAAATTGAAAGAAGAGACAAAAGAGGGAAAAAAACCAAGTGCTCACACAAATGAGTTCTATTGAAACTCTACTACTCTACTAACAAATAGATGAAAAGGAATCAGAATCAATGTGTTTAGAATATGTAACTACAGCAAAACGATAAACCAGAGGAAAAAAATGACAAATTATTTTAAACAAGGAGATGTCAATAATGTTTAACATGAGTTAACTAATTAAGTATTTTGGACCTCTGAAAGGCCAAACCTGTTTGGAAGCTGAATTCGAGGACAACTGGACATCCAGAACAGAGTGATAGGGAGATAGAGAGTTTATGTAATCTAATGAACAATCTACTTGCTTGATTAATAATAGTCTTAGGCCTTTTATACAAGATTGCTCTGTAATTCCTTATCAAATATCCAACCAACTAACTAATTTCTTCACAACACTAACTAACTAACTAACCCACTCAGCAACTAACAGCAGTTATCCTCAATTAACCAAGCATTGACTAACCATTAACCACAGTTAACTAACACAAGCAGCAACAGTAATGTGAACAGTAACTCAATACATCAGTACTGTAATAGTAAACTCTAACAACCTCTAACGCACTAATATGTGTATGTTAGATTACACGTAAATAATATAAACAATGTTTTGAATTTTATAAAAACGCTATATAGAAACAATATTTTTTATTATTTTTAATATTCTTTATATTAGACTTTAACTACCAAGATTAATGAAAAGGTTCAGCAATCGAGTTATCTTTAGAAAGAGAATGTAAATCAACAGTTTATCTGTATGTTTAGCTATCTATTTTCATGAAATTTCAAGCCAATTGAGTTACAAGTGAAAAGAAAAGGGTTGAAAATATATGATAAATTTAAGAAACAAAGAAGACGAGAAATAGAAAAAATATACCTTTTATTGGAAGAATTTCATCTCTTTTGTTAAAATCAGAGTGACAATTTTTTGAATATCATAACTTTTTTCATAATAGCTCCTGTTTTAAAATCTGTTTCTCATACAAGTAGTGTGTATGTGGGAAAAAGGGATATCAAATACTTAGGTTCTTTCTCTTTTAGGTTTGTTTTCTTTTACTAAAATTTTTTTTCATGTTTTTTTTTTCATTCTTTTGCCACCATTGTATATGATTGTCATTATTAACAGTGTCTGGCATCGTATTGAGGTTATCTAATATATGTGTTAGATGAAAATGACATTACCACTTTTATTTTTGCGGAGCAATTGGTTATATGAATTTATTCTAAGGTCATAAATTTCATGCCTTTGATTTTTAATTAAGTGAAAATTTGCCCAAAAAATTTGAAATAAAGGAAAATAAAGGAAAGTCAAATAATTTTTTTTTAAAAAATGTAGTCAAAGTAATAGTTGTTATAACAATTGCAAAAAAGATCTTCAGTTGCATCACATTTCTAGGTCTTGGAAGTCTTTTTATGTGTCTTGATATGCCGCCTCTAGGAAATAAAAGTCAAAGAATTTTTTTTTTTTTAAATGTAGACAAAATAATAGTTGTTATAGCAATTGCAAAAATGATCTTCAGTTGCATCACATTTCTAGGTCTTGGAAGTATATTGTGTGTCTTGATATTCCTCTTCCGGCAAATGACTTAAATCGTAATTATTTTGCTAACATCCTATAAACTATTATGTCTTTTTGAGGAGCTGCATTTGTGGCATTCTAACTAATATTCTGGCTTTGTAGTTTCAACTGAATCAAATTATTGAGGAATGTTGACAAAATTGTGGGTCGTAGTTATATGGTTGTTACAGATCACAAAAAAATGTTGGCTAGGGTAAAAAATATGAGGAACCTTTGTTACAACCTATATGCATTGATTCGAAGAATAAGACATACTCTTTCAAGTTTATGTATTATTTTTGTGTTCTATTACCTTTATGAAATTCTGTGTGGTACTTTATGTTTTTGTTAGTACAATGGGTTAACAATGTGACAACATAAATGTGCAGAACTATTGAACATTTGGATTTCTGTCTTAAAACCATGCAAGTTTAATAAGTATTTGAAATTTACAAGAGATGTAAAATAATTGCTCTTTTTTTTTTATAGGTAATCAATGATTTATTTCAGAAAAAGGACATCATGTTCACTATGGACACTAGAAACTTAAAACGAGTACAAGTACCTCAAGAAGAGATATGAATAGAAAGAAGAAAAGATTGCTCTTTTTTCCTTTCTACACATTGTATAATACATTTGATTAATCAAATTTATTATTATTCTCCATTTTATATATATATTTTTTTTATTTCTTCCTTCTCTCCGGTTAAGTTACTTTTTTAGGAAAACATTTAAAGATGAAAAGTAACCCAACAACAAATTTGAAAGTGCAATATAAGTTGCTTTGTAAGGAATATATTTAAAGATAAAACATAACAAATAAATAAAATAAAACCGATATTTTCCACATCACCACTTTAAAACTGAAGTCTTTGAAGCACCCACAATTTTTCACGTCACCACTATTTTTTTTTTTTTTTGAAGATTCTTTTTATTTTATACATGTCAGTTTAATTTTGTTTTAAGAGAATAACCCGACTACTCTATATCTCTCCCGACTCCCCTCCTAATGCAGAAGAACTCCCTCTCTCATTAAATCTCTAACCTTCCCCCAAATCCTTAACCTCATGCATGCAATCTCTTCCATTTAAAAAAAATCCTAACGCTAATGCAGAAATAGACCTAATGCAGAAGCACTCCCTCTCTCACTCTAAATCTCTAACCTCTATGGGCTATGGCGTTCCTACTACAACGTTTTCAAATATATTGATTAGACTGGCTCAATATATTACAAGAATGGTCAGGATTGATAGCTCTCATGGACTGGCTTGACCTCGAACAAACACGAGACAAACGCCAAAATCTGATCCAACATGAATGGTGCAAAGCCAAAGAGGAGTAGAAGGGGCGATGGGGGGCTGCGAACCTTTGCCACAGTCCGTTGGTGCGAAGAAGGGGCTCGGGTTGGGGCTGAGGTTGTCTCTCTCGAAGCCAAGGAGGAGACAAAGCGAAAGCGAAAGCGATGATTGTTCTGAACCATTGTCACAGTCCCAAGGTAAGTTTAATTTATTAGCAAATTTGTAATTAAGCATAGTCAGATCAGAGTTGGGTTTTTTGTTTCTTTTATCTCTGTTTTGTTTTTTCTTTATATATTACTTACAAATAATACAGAAATTAAGCATATTTAGATCAGGGTTGGGTTTTTTGCTTTGTTGTGTAGGCAATAATATACATCTAAATCCGTGTAAAAGGCAGAACACACAAAGGTTGACGTATTAGAGGGCTTTAATCTCTTTTCTCTTTTTTTTTTTTTTTTTTTTTTTTTTTTTTGTAGATCAAGCATAGATCATTTCATTACCTTCCAATCCAGAAATTCAATATGCAAGGTATTTGATGAGGATAATTTTTCTGTTTTCATCCTCTTTTTACTATTCTGGATTAAAATGATAAAGAAAAAAAAAAATATTATGCTTTGAGCCATATTGTAAATAGAAGGTGAAACATATCCTTTTAATTTGGAGTATGTACATTAAATCTTTTAACTTCATAACCAAACTTACTTGTTTATTTGCGCAGGCCTTGAGAGAGAAAAAACAACCCTTGGTTTTATTGAAGCTGGTGTTGCTGCAACATGGTACTCTCTTTTCTTTTTAAAATTCTCTCTTTTATAGTCTTTTGGAAGTTTTGCAATGATTCATGACTATTGTCCTACTATTTTAAAGTAGAGTAAAAGATCATTCTCATTGATGTCCACTTTCATTAAGTGTTGTTTCTCTTACACGTACACAAGCTGTTTGATAAAATTCCTAAGTGATTTTTTGTTGTTGTTCTAGAAGTCATAATACATGGAGAGTGGTCAGGAGGAAGATAAGTAGGGAATGTGATGTTGTGTTGTTGATTTAATCAGGGTGAGATGTTTTGTTGGCTTTATTTTCTCAATGTCATATGTTTGATATTGGGATTCGTATTGATGGTGAGATTTTGATAAGATTCCCTTTGAGAAGTAGGTTTGATTTTTTTAATGATTTATTTCATGGTGGGTTTGTGCATTAACATTAGAGTTTGTTACCCTTATTAACTTCAAAGGAATCAAAGCTTTTAGAAAGTTTTATTATTTTACTTTGAACGACGATTCCCTTATAGCAGCTAAATCCAAAATAATAATAATTTATGATGGAAGCCACGAGATCAAGCTAACTTGAGTTACTCTAAAACAAGTTCATAAAACCCTAATAAATTTGATCAAGAGTGTATGTCAATTGTTTACAAAGTGAAACAACGACTATTGATAATGGTTTCAATATATTTTCCATAGTTTGTCAACAGATTAATATTGATAGATTTTATATTGCCATGGAGACTTGTTGACAGAATCACATGGTAACATACTTGCTTAAAAATTAAATAAATAAAAAAGTAAATATGTAAATCTTCTGCAAAACAATTGAAGACTTCTTAAATGAACATTTATAATTATGTGTGAAAAGGCTCCACATGTGAGGCTATAATAACACTAGCATATATACAGTTTGAATGGGGCTCTCTTGATTTGCACATGCACTGTAGCATTGGAAAATTTGAACAGAGAAAATGGAAGTAAAGTTTACACTTTCGGGATCAATTGCAAATCAAGTTTATCTTTGTTTTGGATTCACATTTTTAATTAGTTTTCTACAAGTTTATCAATAACTTCATTTGGAAATCCTGTTTTCTATTCAGTTCACGACTTCTTGCAATGCTGTTCAGTGATATAATTCTTAATGCAACTGTTTAAATTCGTGGTTTTCTTTGTGATGAGTTTAAATGCCATTTTAGTAGATAATCTAAAGAAGTCCTAAAAGTTTTAAGTGCTTTGTTGTTGTTATAATCATTATTATCTTATTATACATTGTAGTTTTTTCTAAATGGTTGGAAAGAATGAAAATTGAACCGTCTAGTTGATTTACAACAATATGATTGTTGTTGCATGTCAGTAATTATGTTAAGGACCAGGTGTAGATGATTTTCAATTGTATAGGTTGGCGATTCTTTCTTCTAGACATGATAATATAAAGTTTCTGTATCTGTAGCTCAAAATTTTGATTTTGTTTAACATGGCAAATAGGTTATGCCATTGTTCCTATCATTGCAAGAGGAATCATGCTGGGTCTTGACAAGCCTGTGATTTTGCACTTGCTTGATATTGAACAAGCAGCTGAATCCTTGAATGGGATAAGAATGGAAATGACTGATGTTGCCTTTCCTCTTCTGAAAGGTATGTCTCTTATCTTGAGAGCTAATTCTAGGTAGGTAGAAATATTCTCTTCTCTCAGGTCTTTTCACTCATGTCATGAATAAGGCTCAATAGGGTTGGTTGCTACCACAGACGTTGTTGAAGCGTGTAAAGATGTCAATATTTCTGTTATGCTTGGTGGATACCCACGGAAGGAAATTATGTTAAGGAAGGATATGTTGTCTACAAATGTATCTATTAACAAGGCTCAAGCTTTTGGCCTTGGAGGAGCATGCTGCTGATGCCAAAACTATTCAAATCACAAGTGACAATTCAAGAAGAGATGAACATTAATAGAAGAACCATTAGTGAAATAACAAAAATTATGTGGGACTCTGATAATAAGGTAAGAAAAAAGAAAACCTTTAACAATAACATTGTGTCCTTAACATTGCTTTTACAAAATTTAACTATACAATTATGAGTTCATTGATATTTATTAATTATATGGAAAATTTGAATGGAAAAAATTTGTTTTCCAAATACAACTAAATGACTACAATTTCAAGTATGGATGAGAATTCTTCACTATCAAGAAAGTTTTTGAATCTTTTAAAGAAATTGACAAAACAATTCAGTTTGATAAAATAACAAAAGTATGTATTATTTAATATAGCAAAATTATAAATTTGATTTTTAACTTTTATATATTGTAATACATTTCTCAACTTGTTCTATTGCCTGGCTTATATCACTGATAATTCAAATGAATATAACAACAAATTATCAAGTGAACAAAATGGTGATTCTACAAAGTTTCAAAAAGTTTATATTCAAAGTTATGTACAACTCACACCAACATCTGTAATCAAGGAAAACAAAATGGCATATTTAGTGACTTCTACGAAGCAACAAAGGAAGAAGATACAAAGAACACTTTAAAGTAGTTTTTTAAATTTATGTTTCATACATTTATTGGATAATTGAGGATATTAAAGATTTGATTTTTCATTTTAATTTAAACTTAAGTTGATTTCTAGTTTTCATTACGTAATTTAATGTATCATATCAACAATTAAAGAGGAAGAGAAAAAGAATAGTTTACATCTTCATGTACAATAGCTTTTTCGTGTATCACATGGGTTAGCGACTAGTTAGTATCTAAGTATGATCCTTAAACATGCAGCTACAGTGAGAGGTACTAAGAGGCGTTAACACACAAATACCACTTTCTATCATCTCCACTTTGTGTATTTTACAGCATCTCTCTTTACACTTATGCCCACTATCGCATGGATGATTCAAAATGTCTACTGATAATATCTTCGGCCCGACTAATTCTACTATGTAGATCTTCAAGAATCGTCAGAGGTACTTGGGGAAACTTTATACGTCCTATCAGATAAAGAGATCATGCAAATATTAAAATGTTAGAGCAGAAAATCTTAGTCTCCTGCTTATTATATTTTATTAATATCCTTAAAAAGACTAATGGATTGATTCTACATGTGTATATAGCGAGTTGGCCCATATTGAGTGGGCACCTAAGATTTTATATGAAAGTGTCTTCTGTAAGAGTTTTCAATGTCACTTATAACATTTGATACAGTTAATGTAATTGTTATTATTATTATTTTTTTTTTTACAAATGAATGTATCTAGACTTTTTTGAATATTTGACTATTAATTTGGGTGTATGTAGTTCTTTTGTCTCACACACACCAAGTTACCGTGTATTTGAATTGACTTAATTGTTGATTTGTTGAAAGTAATTTAAATATAGTTAATTTGTTCTACATAAACAAATAAATAAACTCCAAACATTAAAATGCTAAACCAATACCCAAGTTTAGTAATATATTACAAACTTAAGTTTGTTCAATAAGATATAATCCATAAGTAATCAAAGACGTGTATGGGTTTATAATTGTTCGAGTATGAGTGTTTCAAACTCTTAAACTATGCTTGTGTCTCACGTTGGTTAGAGATGAGTTCTCATGTAAGTTTATAAACAATTGCACCTCTTCAGTGATAGCTTGAAAGTTAATGGGCTAAGGGTTGGTGTTGGGCTTGGGTTGGACTTAAGCTAGTCTCTATCTCTCCTGGGCCTCATTCTTTTTCCTTTTCTTTTGTTTTAGCCCATTTAGGTTTTGCCTGTTGGGCATTAAACAGCAGCCCGTTGGGGGCATTTATTGTGCTGCCCGTTGGGAGCAGCTCTTAGTTAGCTTATTAAACCCTACAACACACTATTCATTCATCATATTTTTTCTCATCTTCTCCAGCCCTATCCCTCTGTTTTCCTCTATTTTTTGCTGCACAGAAAAATTTTAGCTTCAATTTATTAAGGAAAGGAAAGGCAAGTAAGGTTGTTCCTAGTTCTTCTTGCTTGAGTGTGTGATCAACTTAAAGAAAATACTATAGTCTAATCTTGGGGGGTTGTTCGGCCAAGAGAGCCATTCACACCGAGTTCTACTCTGGGTGGCACGAATCAACCTTTAAAGACAACGCATTTTGCGTGATTCTATAGTTTGTGAGATCTTTCTAACTCTATCTACTTATTTTTGTCATTGCTAATTTTTTAGGGTTTGTATTGTTGAATCAAAACTTGTTTATTTAGATATATTTTCCAACAATAATAACATAATTCGTTTTCAAGCAATGTTCAAGAGAAAAAAAATGTAAATGCCATTATAACCACTTGACCAATTCTTACGTAAAATAATCTATTATGCTATATGAAACAATGGAATTGCTGCATTAATTTTGCAAAGCTCTTGTATATTGTGTCACGTCATCAATCATATCACTCATTTTTCTTTATCTTTTTTGTTATATCAAAAATAAAGAAATAATAATATTTATGAAGAAAATACTCATACACCCTTTTAACTTTTAACTACTGGTCGAAATAGCACCTCAACTTTTATATTGTCCAATTAACTTCTTAAACTACTCTCACGTTAAAACACTAACAGATTAAGCACATGAGACTCACATGACTTTTAAAAACAAACTTAATCACCCAAAAGTCCCAAACTTAGCAAAAAGAAGAGGGAAGAGAAACAGTTCCAACGGTGAAAGAGAGAGAGGCGGTCAGTTCAGAGCCATTGCGAACTTTTCCCTGCCGTCTCGCCACCCATGTCTCGGCAGCACCTTGGTGGTTTCGTCGCACCGTTCAATCTTGGTATGTCTCTTGTTGTTGTTGTTGTTGTTTTTTTTTTTTTTTTCATTCCCTGAGTTTAATCCATAATAAACTTTTTTTTTAAATCTCCATGTACGAATTTCTATAATAAAAATTATTGGTTTGGTTTAATTTTTGGGTTGGGTCTTTGTGAGCTTGGTTTGGTGTTGTACCACCTGGTATGTTTGTTTTTCCCCTCTTACGTATTGCTATTTAAATCCACAAAGAACTTTTTTTCTATCTCCATGTGAGAATTTCTATAGTAAGAATTATTTGTTTGTTTTAATTTTTGGGTTGGATCTCTGTGAATTTTTTTTTTTCTTTTTATCTCCATGTGTCGTTCACTGGGTGTTTGATTAAATGCCTGAGAGACATATGGCTACTACTCTGATGGTTTAACCAATGAAGCTTGAAGATACACACATCATTGAAGATACAAATTGCAAATAATTTCAATGCTGTAAGTGTCAAATATGAAAAACTTTCTTTATAGTAATTGTCAAATACGTTGGCTTCAAATTTTCATTTACTACAAAGACTTATTTGCTTCCCTGCCACAAAAGAAAATATGCAACTATCACTTATTTGCTTCCTTGCCACACCATTACTTCATCAAGCTGATATCGAGTTCTTACCATAATTTTCATGCCTACATCCACCATTCGAGTTCCTCATCATGCAAGGTGGAGTTCTACTTCTCCCCCCACCCCAATGAGTTTTGGGCTAGTGATCTCCCCATCATAAGATATGATTGTAGCCGACATAACGAGAAGGTTTACTATTAAACTGATTTTTTGTTTTTTGTTTTTTTGTTTATATATAGGATTATATATTATAAATTTATTTCCAATAAATGGGCCTTAGTATTTTTGATATTTTTTCACAGGTCTAACTCCTTCTATGGTACAAAAAGCTTTGTCTAGCTTAATTGCATTTTGTGTTTTTGACTCTGTTTGAATTAGAGTTCTTTGCATCATAATTGTGTTGGTTTGGTTAAATTCTCATGATACAAACCTACAGGGAAAGTGGCCAGTGACACACATCTTATCTATAACCTTTTCCTGTCTAGTTTTATTAATCATTTTTTGGTGAAGGGTAACAGTCAGTTTAGGTGCACACAACTTATAAATGAGTTGTGTTAAAATTTCATTCAAACTTGGCATTTGGTAGTATATAATTGTAGTAGAATGTAATATAAAAAATTGTTGTTTTACGTAACCTGGGGTTATGATTTTAAAAATTGTTTATTGCAGGGAACTTTTGTTGCAGCTGTCTTAGGTGGTCAGATTGAAGATTGAAGAATGTAATGTATGTAACTACTTTGAGAGGCATGACATTAAATTCACACCAACGAGAAAGAAAGTGTAATTACTAGACTATTGGACATTAACTGAAGGCTGAAGAATGAAGCTGCAATGTATAAGAGAATCTCTAAGTGGCTTTAGTGATTATTAGTGGTTTCTTAAATCAATAGTGGGATTGTGATAGCCTTTTGTATGGGGTCCAAGTGTTAACGTTGAAAGTCATCTTTATTTGCATCGACTATATATGTAGGAGTACTAAAACAAAAGGACTTGTAATGTAATGTATCTATATGTGAAAATTAGATGTAATGTAATATAAAAAATGTTCACAACTATGTAATGTTCAACTTATGAAATTAATGCCAGTATTTTTTCTCAAGTTTAGTAATTATTTGTTGCCATGCTCAGATTTGTATTTTCCTTTAAAAAAGAGCTTTTGAAACTTTTTGGAGCCAAATATCCTTAGATTTTATAGTTCAAATTGCCCTATGATTGTTAAGATGCAATTTACCACATCTCCCTTTTCCCATCTTATTATTTAGTGCTCTGACAAAACTCATTATCAACGGAAGTAATGTCTCTAAGTCAGAATCCGGTGATCTCTTGAAAAGCTTTTCTCCAGTTTGAAGGTTTCAATAAAATTGCACTACAACATTGTCCACTTGCCACATTTCCATTTGTAATTCTTTAATTCATTCAATATATGTTGGTCCATTCTAGATGTTGGTTCTTGGAGGAACTAATTGAAACTAACCATTTAATTTAGGGTGTGGTAGGAAAAATATTGGCAGGAAAGGTTGTAGATTCATTTCTGTGCTTTTATTGTAATTGTCATAGCTTTCAAGATGACCAAAGAAATGTCACCCTAATAGAGACATGTATTCTAACTGCGTTTAAGTTTAAACGCATATAAGTTTAAACAGAGACGTGCATTCTAACTGCATACATGGTGTAATAAATCAAAAGCAAGCTGCCATGAATGAATCAATAACCACCAAAAAATGATTGTATCCCAATCTACCTTGAATTGAACTTTATGCAATAACTCTAAGGATCTCAATATGCCATGAACTGAAATATCAAATGAGGGTTTATAAATAGTATATTGTTTGCCAAAAAATAACACTCAATGAATCAATAATTACACTTTTCCAAAAATATTGAAAAACAAAAGTATACTGGTTCCATTAGTATTTTTAAAAGACCATATATCACTAAACAAAATATTGAACTAAAAAATTATTTATCTTTTTCCTGCCACTAGGCCTTAGCCTTTCCCTTATCCTTCTTGCTTCCACTAGTGTTGTCCTTTGTACGACTTTGACTTGATTGTTGATTACCTATATTTGATTGTTGAGAACCCTATAAAAAGACAAAAAGGCTGGAAAAGTTCAACAAAGTAGTACTTGAAATTTACCAATAATTTTTTACTCCTTTTAGCTCTAGATGTAGGTGATTGTCCTGATTGCCCTTTCTTTTTCTTGTTATAAGCTTCTTGTTGGGGTTATCAGGAGCTTTACATGTTCTTTGATTATGGCCCCATTGGAAACAATTTCCACATTTCTTGACAGTTCCTTTCTTGCTTACCCTAAATGCATTAATAGGTTCTCCTGCCTCCCTCTTTCTTACCTTCTTACGCTTGCCTACTTTCTTTGTAAATTTTGGGGGCTTGCTTGGGTCATAGGGTGTTTTTGGCCATTGTTCATGGCTTGGAAGTGGGCTTACCATCCATTGATAACAACTTAGGAATGTCTCCTTATTGTAAGCAATGTCAACATAAGTCTCAAGTTGCTCTCCATGCTCAATTATTTCACAACAGCATGAAAACATGGGATTCCACTCAATTCCCATCTCCCACAACCATAAGTTCTCTCATTCAAGTCCACCACATATCTTCCACCATAAATATACTCCACCTCATATTTGGACTCTCCATTCCAACAAGAAATGCAATGTCCAACCTCGCTTTTTATCCTCTCAAGCTTCTTATGGATTCTTGGACAAACCCTCCCTTCATACCTTCTCATATGATCTCTTTTGGTTTGCAACCTTTGCATCAACATCACTCTTATGATCTCCATCATTGTCAACACTAGTTTATCCCTAGCCTCCAAATTCCAGCATTGAAAGACTCTGCTATATTGTTTACTAGAGTGTCACTCTTGCTTCTTGGATTAAAAGCATGTCTGCTCCATGTTCTCACATCTAACTTCACAAGCCACTCATATGCCTTCACATCTAGCTTCTTCAACTCATCCATGTGGAAGTCAAAAGAATTCTTTGTTGCTGCCCTAGCAGCACTCCACATTGCATCTTTGAGTACCTTCCTAGGAAAATCCTTCTTGAAATTTGCATGTAAATGCCTAACACAAAATCTGTGCTTTGCATTAGGCATAAAATCCTTAAAGGTCTCTACTAATCCCTGCCATAAAAAATACACAAATATACATTAGTAATTCATATTCAGGTTATAGATCATGATATTTTTAAAAAATGAATAAATAATTCACATGCACATTAATTGTTTCTTGCCTTCTGTCGGTCTAAGATAAAGACCCATCCATTCTCATCCACATGTCTGATGTCATCCAACAGACATTGTAGAAACCAAGTCCAAGAGCCTTTATTCTCAATTTCAACGATAGCATAAGCGATTAGGACGACATTATCATTCCCATCCTTCCTAACAGCAACCAGCAACTGTCCCCCTATTGTCCCCTTCAAATGACAACCATCTATCCCAATAAGTGGCTACAACCTGCTAAGAATCCCCTTTTGCAAGCATCAAGACAAACATACATTCTCTCAAACACATTATTTGAAGTTTGTATCTTCACTGTGCTACCTAAATTCCACTTCCTAATAGCAGCTGCATAGTCCCAAAGTCTCTCTTACTGCTTCTCCTCAGCACCATGTATCATCTCAAAGGCCATTCTCTTAGCCTTATAACATTGGTCCAAAGTCACATCAACTTCATGGTCCCTAAACACTGCACCCTTCAATGAATTTTTTGTCCAAGTATGATCATCTCTAAAGAATGGCAAATATTTATTGGCTAGCCATCTTGAAGAAATCTTACTATTCTTATGATCCTCGCCACACGTATGTATGCTTTTAAAACTTTTGATTTGAAAGACATCTCCCATTTGTGTTTGGGATGCATGTATCTTCCAACCACATTATTTTTTACATACAACTGTCACTCTCCACTTATCATTGTGCTTATACTCAAAATCATGTTTTTCTTTAATACACCACTCCTTTAGTGCCTCCTTGAAGACTACATGTGATGCAAATTTTTGATCCTTCACTAGCTGTACATTCTCCATTCCAATGCGTTGGTTAAACTCAGGGAACCTATGCCTTGAATTCCCTTCATCATTAGATGACCCTGCCACACTCCTTAACTCGTCATTGTACCCATGGTCTAGTGTTCTTCACCATTCCAAACTCCCTCAAGCTTCTTGCAATTGCTCTATTGATTCCATCATCCTCCATACCAAAATCTTCATTTATATCATCATCAGATTCAGAAAAATCACTCAAATTGCAATTTTTGTCATCCTCCACATCAATTGGAACATTAAAAATTTCAAATTGGCCATCAGCCTTAATAGAATCATATTGGGATTGAGGGGCTTGTACATTTGGCATAGAAGATGAATTTCCAGGGAGTAACAGTGGACATTCATCCATGGCTACAATACAAAATTTACAAGAACATTAATAAAAGAGCTGGAGAAAACAAAATTAATATATATATATATATAGAGAGAGAGAGAGAGAATAGTGGGAAAAAAATTACAATTTGCACAAGCACATATGCATGATTGCTGCTAATTCAATTCACATAATTCAAAATATTACAATACGCATGATTGCTACTAATCAATATCATTGTTTACCATTTATAAATGGATTATGCACATGATTAATGATGCTAGTTTCCACGGTGGTGGCTTAGCATGACCCATAAAATGCTAAATTTATACTCAAATTCTATCACATCTTCTTAGTTTTTACAGTATTAATCAAACAAATAAACTTTGGAAAAAGTAATGGAGTAGGGAATTGTTCAAAGATGGGGTAATAATCTGCAACAAATACCAACTCAATTTGCTTTCTCTTCTTTACTTGCTTTGTTGTGCTCCTTTTTCTTTGTTTCTTTTGGATGGTGGCTTAGTTAGTAGACTATATGGCTGGAACCATTACACCGAGACCCTTATGGTAGGGAAGCTAAATCTCATAAAGTCCTAAGATTTATAAAAAAAAAAAAACTAACCAAAAGCCATAACTTTAACACTAAACTAGAGAATCCAGAAAGCCTTGCTCTGTTTTAAGTTAGTAACGAGGTGCTTGATACCAACGTATCACATTTTTCTTATGAAATTATGTGTATTTGTTGTTTTCTTTCACCACCGTCAAACATGAAATTGTTTTTGATGAGGCCTTTGCAAACAACCTTGTAGAAACACCAATCCCAAAGATTAAACCAAGCAACCAAACCCCATTAACATTAGCCATATCTCTCTTTTAGGCATTTAATCAAACAGCTCTATGGTAAACTCAAATGCAATAGCTGGTGAAATGCACATGAAGATAATAAAAAACCAAGAATTTCACAGAGACCCAACCCAAAAATTAAACCAAAAGGAGAATTTCTACTATAAAACGCACATGGAGATTAAAAAAAAAAAAAGTTCTTAGAAGATTTAAATAGCAATATGTAAGAGGGAAAAAAAAAAAGACATACCAGATTGAATAGTGCGGCGGAACTGCCAAAGTGCTGCCAGGACAAGGGCGGCAAGACGGCGGAGAGAAGCTCTGTTGTGGCTCTGAACAGTGTGGATTCTCTTTCTTCGCGGGACCTATTTCTCTTCTCTTCTCTTCTTTCCGCTGGGTTTTGGACGTGATATAAGGTTTTGAGCCTCTTCTCATCCATCATGCATAATTGGTCATACCTACTTAGCAACTAATCCACTTTTGGGATTTCACTTTCTAACACTGTTCTTAGGTACCGTTTGGATTGTATCTACATGTCCACGTTTTAGTGTTTTGCTTTTTTTTTTTTTGTGTGTTGTTGACTAGCACCTCTTGAACTGTTCATGGTACATGAACAGTGCATTAAGGCAAATGAATAGTATTTTCATTTGTGAATGATAGCAATGCATGTCCTGCCGTATTGTCGACTAGAATATCAATATGAGGCAAAGGAAAATCATCCTTTAGGCTGGCTTTATTAAGGTCTCTGAACTCTACACATATCCTTACCTTCCTGTCCTTCTTTGGCACTGGAACCATATTAGCTAACCATTCTGGGTAGTTTACTACTCTCAAAAATCCCGTGTTGTACTGTTTCTCAACTTCTTCCTTGATCTTGAGAGTCCACTCTAGCTTCATCGTTCTTAGCTTTTGCGTGACTGGCTTCATGGCTAGGTTTGTAGGAATGCAATGCTGCACTATATCTATATATCGATCCTGGGCATATCCTCGTATGACCATGCAAAAACCTCTCTGAATTCCTTCAGTAGTGTGACTAATGCATCATTCTCAGAGGAAGTTAAGGTGTTACCAATTTGGACCATTTTAGGTTCATCATCAGTTCCCAGGTTAACAGATTAGGTTTCTTCTTTTATAGGTTCTACATGTCCTTGTTTTAGTTCCCCATTATTAAAAGTTTCTTTACTAATTTCCAAAATAAAAAAAATTCAAAGCCAACAAGTAAGCAGAATCAGAAATTATATTATAGGGGGTAGAGTTTTTAACAGACTCAACAGGAACTTACTCTATAGGAATAGAAACATGATCACAAACAAACTTAACATGAATAACAATACTAGCAGAGACAAACTTAATGGGAATAGAAACAATATTTTTAGTATGGGTAAATGGCTCGGTGATCTTGGTCTCCTCCAGTGGGTCTTCCATGGGTTGGGCAGCTCCCTCCCATGCCCAATTCTTCAACTCAGTTGTGGCTTCAATGATGACAGCTGTCTCCTAGTGAGTTCCTTCTTCCTTCAGCATCAGCACTCTTGAGTCTTCATCCATATAGTCTGGGCTTTCACTATCAACTTCCATATCTACGGGCTTGTCAAATGCAGAGCCGTCCAGGCGCTCTATGCTGTCCATCCACTCCCCAAATAAATTTTGCCTCTCTTTGTTGCTTGGGCGGACATATTGGTGGAAGTAATCTGATTTGCTTCCTTCCATTCTCTCATCTTCATCTTCAAAATCCTCTAATGTTAAGTTTCTAAAACTGTGGATCATTAGAAATGAAGTGAACCAAGGTCGGGAATCTCCCTACCATACTTATCATATTGGGGCCTCGATATTGAACTAATATCTGTAATACAACTCCAACCCGAAGGTTGCCCATAAGGGTATTCTTTATAGTCTCCACCTACAACTTCCGCATCATCTTCTATGTCTTCATCATAATTGTCCACATCATCATAAGAATTGTCTTCATAGAAGGCTCCCGCATCCTTGTCCTTTCTATCACTAGGGGGTTCACCCCTATCATTACCACTATCTCGGTTATCATAGTCTTCACTATTACTTCCTTCACTATCATAATCATCACTGCTATTATCTCCACCATCACTGTCTTCACTATCATCACTATCGCTGTCACCACTATTATCATTTTCACTGCCACTATCTTCATCATCATCACTATGGGTTTTTCCCCCTTCATCATTTTCATCATCCATTCTTGCTTCATATGGGTTCTTCAATGCTTCGCTATTCTTCCTCTTCTATGTTGAAGATAGCATCTCCTAACAAGGTAGTTATTGCATCGAGATCCATGTAATCTGCCTAATCAGTCGGGACCCAATCTGTATTTTCCTTCTTCAGTCCTGGAAGCTTATTGTCATAATCAAGGAATAATGCAAATTCAGGCACCATCATTTTTGACTCAAGATCATATCTCAGTTCAGGAAACCCTCAGTAATGTTGGCTATCTCCAGCTTTGACAAACTTCCCATTTAATGTAGGAGTGTATGGCTTAATTTCACCCAATAATGGTGCAAAAGCCTGTGTACTATACAAGTAGAGCACTGAGGGGAGAAGAAGGACGATATCCACTGATAGAGTTGTTTTTGTATTAATAATAGCTTCTAGGAAGCTAAGGCATTACTTCCTAGCTCATGTCATCAATGTCATGATGAACCATCTGCTCAAGAAAGTAGTGACCAAATTGGAAGCCACTAGACGACTGATCCAATGGGCTGTTGAGCTCAGTGAATTTGACACCAGGTACCAACCAAGGCATGCAATAAAAGCTCAAGCCTTGGTAGATTTCATTGCGAAGTTCACACCAAATTATGATGACTTAGATGGGATAGAAGATTGAAAAAAGTGGGTCGTCCATGTGGATGGCTTGTCTACACAACATGCAGGAGGAATAAGGGTGGTTTTACGATCCCTAGAGGGAGATAAACTGGAGCACAAGGTCCGTTTGCAATATTAAACAACCAACAATGAAGTTGAGTATGAAGCCCTTCTCAAAGGGCTAGAGTTGGCTAGATTTGTGGAAGCAAAATCAATACTCGTCTTGGGAGATTCTCAATTGGTCATGGGCCAAATAAACGGGACATATGAGGCTAAGGAAGAACGAATGAGGAAGTACCTTAATAGGGTGATAAGGCTTGTGAAGAGATTTAAGGAAGCTGATTTCGTTTAAATCTTAAGGGAAGAGAACATAGAAGTAGATACCTTAGCGAAGGAAGCCTTAGCGAATGAAGCCATGGAAGAGTTTGATGAAATTCAGTATATACCAAGCATAGATCTCCCAGAAGTGCAGCAGGTAGAGAGTGAAGGAAATTGGATGACCCCAATAGTGTCATACCTGAAGGACGGGAGGCTTCCAAAGGGAAAAGACGAGGCCAAAAAGCTCAGGGTCAGATCAGCTAGATACGTCCTTATGGACGAGGCATTATATAAAAGAGTTTTTTCTCAGCCTTATCTTAGGTGTTTAGCTCCAAACGAGGCAAACTATGTATTAAGAGAGGTTCATAAAGGAGCATGTGGCAATCACTTAGGAGCTAGGTCACTCGTCCATAAGGTCGTATGTGTGGGATACTACTAGCCGACTATCCAAGCTGATGCCAAGGCATATGTCAAGGTTTGCGATCAATGCCAACGATTTAGTAACGTCCCCAGACAGTTGAGAGAGTACTTCACTCCAATGATGGCCCTATAACCCTTTGCATAATGGGGACTAGACATCTTGGGTCCGTTTCCACTAGGTACAAGGTAGATGAAGTCTTTAGTGGTTGGCATCGATTATTTCACCAAGTGGGTGAAAGCGGAACCCTTAGCAAATATCACACAACAAAATGTGAAGAACTTTGTCTAGAAAAACATTGTGTGCAGATTTGGGGTGCCCAGATTATTGATATTCGACAATGGATGATAATTTGATAATGCACTTTTCAAAGACTTCTGCGAACACTTCGGAATTCAAAATCATTACTCCTCACCTGCCCACTCGTAAGCAAATGGTTAGGCTGAAGTTGCAAACTGATCCTTGTTGAAGATCATCAAGACTCGGCTTGAGGAGGCAAAGGGAGTATGGCTAGACGAGTTATCAGGTGTCCTGTGGGCATACAAGACGACAGTGAGAACCCTTATAGGGGAAACTCCTTTCAAGCTAGCCTATGGAAGTGAAGCAATCATACCTATAGAAGTGCATATGGGCAATCACAGGGTGATGACGTATCAAGATAAGGATAATGAGGAGCAACTTCGTTTAAGCCTTGATCTAATAGACGAGGTAAGGACGAATGCAAAGTAATGGACAACGAGGTACAAAAACCTTATGGCTAGGCAATATGATGCAATGGTGAAACCAAGGCGGTTCAACATAGGAGATCTCGTCCTTAAAAGGGTTTCTTTGGCAACCAAGAACCTAGCTCATGGGAAATTGGGACCTAATTGGGAAAGACCCTATAGAGTTATCAACTGCAAAAGATAAGGATCCTACTACTTGGAGGCCCTAGACGGGAGGAAATTGGAGCATCCTTGGAATGTTGAACACTTGAGACGATATTATTAGTAAAATGCAAGCCTGGACGAGTATTATCCCGGACGAGCTTAAAGTTTGTTTTACTTATCTACATATTTTTAGTATTATTATGTTGTGGGCTATGGATGAAATTATGGATTTGTTTGTATTTGTTAAGTTCCCTAAAAGGCATTAGCTTCTAAGCATATGCCTCGTCTGTGAACAATATTTATGTTATGTACATAACGTTGTGTGAATTCCTAGTTTCCATATTATTTTTGTTCAAGTTAACCCACAAGAAGGCTAAAAGCCCAAGACGAGTAAATTCTTTGGACGCAGAGATGTAATGTCTATAAGCTTTCCTAAGGGTAAAGCAAAGAAAAGCAGGCTCAAGGCGTATTCGTCCAAATAATGGGCGAAGTGAAGCCCATAATACATTAGCCCAAAGAAAATTCAGCTGCCAAGTCTAAGGATGAGTAAAGCTGAAAAAGTTATTGCTATCCACAAAGACGAATTATACTTGCAAAATCCAAAGAGTGGTAAGAAATATATATATATATATATATATAACTCACCCACACACTGAGAAAGAAGATAAACATTCATTCAACTGTTTAAGGGTGGACGACCAATGTCCAAACACCCTTACAAAACTTAATTGTTTAAAAGCCCGTCCTAACACTATGGACGAGCTGAATATATTTAAGTCATATTAAAAGTCCTAAATAATGGACCTTAAAAAAAAGAAAAAAGAAAGAGAACACAAACAACAAAGATTAAAATTCACCGAGGGGGGTCATTTCCAGTATCCTGAGCAGGTTGAGTAGTGGCATCATCTTCAATATTGACGTCCTCGGAGTTAGTCTAAATGAGAGAGCTTGTAGCAGCAACAAGGTTAAGCTTAATGGAGCTGAAGTCCACTTCAGGGAAGTTTTCCATAGCATCTATTCTAAAATCTTCAAAACTTGTTGCATAGTTGGCGTCCAGAAGATTAGTATACTGTTTGGATGCCTTGAACTCAACTACTGCATCCTCTTTCACTTTGGAAAGATGGGCACTCAACTCGTCATTCTTTTTTTGAAGGTTGTCAAGACAAGTATCCTTCTCAACCGCATCAGCTCTTAACTCCTCAATCATATTTTGTAAGTCCTTGGCTTCGTCTTTAGCTTTGGCTGCCACCTCAGCCTAACCCTTGCAGTCATCTTTAATCTCTTGTATCCTCTTCTCCAAAAGAATTCTCGTCTTGTCCATTTCTGTAGCCTGCTTGGATGCAGCTATGAATTTTGACATGGCCTACACATGATTACAAGAGTTATGATTAGTAAAATATACACGTGTTATTAAAAATAAGACGAGATAAAAGAGTACCTTAAAAAGATCGTGGACATCGGAGTGCTCAAACTCTTTTGAGGACATGTTGTAGCATACAGCAATGTCCTCACCAGTTACAGCCTTCTCAAACCTCTCCTAAGCCAAATCTTCATTCTCTAGGAGGTTCATGGGGATCCTTTGGGAAGGTTGGGATGAGGTAGGAGCAGTGGTCTTGGACAAGGGGGGAACAATGGTCTTGGCAGGACTGTCAGCAGGGATGGACAAGTCAATATCAACTATTTGAATGGACGGCTGAAAGGGATGATAGGCCAAAAACGAATTGACCCCTTGTGATAAATTAACCAATTAATTTAGCCAAATGAATTAATTAAGTTAATTAACATGCAAACGCATGGTAGCATAAACAAATCACCAATAAGATGCAAAACCCAAAGGTGCATATACACAGCAACTTCTTCAGAAGAGATGAACTAGGGCATAACTTTGTCTCCGGTCACAATTTGCTTGAACAAAGTTTTCTCAATGCTTGTGCAACTTGTGAACTTGTTTGACGGCCCTTAAAACAATCCTTTTATATGTCTAGGGTTAGGAGAAAAGAAGGCCCAAAGACACATTCACGGATCCCAAGAAAATCAGTTTAGAAATTCTGAAATTCATAAACCTCGACAGATAAAAGGTGTCGAGCAGGTGTCGAGCCACACGCTTGAGACAGCTTCTTCAACCTCGACACATGCAGCTGTCGAGATGCTGTCGAGCTTTAATAAATGTGCACTTCTTCGGCTTGATTCTTGGACAGACTTGATGACTTCAACACTTGATCTTGAAATCTTGTTTCTTGAAGTATTAAAAACACCTAGAACTACCCAATTACAAGTTGAGTGCATTTTGTTAAAGGATTAGCCAATTACATAAAAGAATGACATATGTTCTTAACAAGTGAACCACATATGTCCTAACAAGGGAGGAAGATTGGACTTAGCAATCTCAGGCCTGGACGACTCGTGCTTCGCTTTCTTCCCAAGATGACTGGGAAGATTTCCCAAATCCAGTGTCTTGGGCAAAGATTTCCTTTTGTCTCCAGCCGAAGGACAAGTCTGAGTTTGGGCCCCAGGCCTGGCTACCTCGTCCACAACCTCTTTCCCTTTGTTCTCTTTCATTGTGGCCATCCCTAAATGGGAAAACATAAAGTGTTAATAATAAAAAATAATAAAATAAATGTGTGTATACACATGTATGTATAAATTAAATGGTATATAGGAAATTTCCAAGTATAGAGAGAACTCACGTCTTTGAATTGTAAGTTCGTGTGCAAGTGCTTCCACGGACGGCTCAGGACCAAGTCTCCACGTGAACAGATGTTAAAGAGTCACCAATGAGTGAAAACTTCTATCAACGTGTAGGCGAGCCCTGTGGATGCGATCATGATGGAATTTACTCAAAAAAGGACGTTCAACAGCTGCAAAACAAAAGAGAGACGAGAGAAAATAAGCTTAGATGAATACTAGCCAAAAATCAAAACACTTAACAAAAAATAAATAAAATAAAATAAAACGAAACATGAACATACCTTCAGGACGAAGGTTGCCTAGTTCTCCAGTATATGGAGCAAAGGTATCCCTGCCAACCTCAATAGGGTGCTCGGCCTAGAAACCAGAGATGAAGAAAAACTCTGTCTTCTAGTGTCTATCGAGGTAACTAATGACTTAATCAATCTATAGTCTTTGCCCCTAACTGTAAATTGATAAAAGCCAAGGGATTGATTAATTTCAAAGGGTTTGTAGCAATAAAGGAATTCGTCCACGGTAAGAGGACGATCCCCTTCAAACACCTCTTTCCATAAAACTTGCATAGAGACGACGAGTCTCCATGCATTAGGGTTAAATTGACAAACTCCTAAGCCTAATCTAGTAAGAAGTTCTCTAGCAAAAGCGTTTAGTGGTAACCTAAGTCCCCCTAGAAGATAGGCTTCGTAAATACCTATCCCGAGACGAGGTTAACAGCACCACTCCTCACGGACATCTAACCTAGGGTTGAGGTCGTCGGGGATTTGGTACCATTTCCTAAGTAAACCTAACTTCCTATTGTCCGTCTTGGAAGGGATTCCTATGGCGCAACTATACACGGTTTCTACTTCATTCGAGGGAGGAGACAAGGGAATACTCGTCTAGGTGCCAGCCCTTGAAGCTGCCCTTGTCCTAAGCTGTTCCTGAATAACCTCAAGGGGGAACCTAGGAACACCAGAGGTGTATCCCTCGTCCGTGGAGCTACCCCTATTACTGCTATCACTACTAGAGCTACTATAGCTAAAAGAGTCGTGATACTCGTCTATAGCTTCATCTACACTATTGCTAGACGTGGAGAGGATGACTTCAGACATTTTGTAATATTGAAGGAAAACCTAAGGATGAAGGAAAGAAAAATACCTGGCTCTAGATGGAGGACTAAGGACGAGGAAACGCTCCTAGACGAGGCTCTAAGATGAGGAGTGTCTAGGAAGAAAATTTCAGAAATGTGAAGGGTAATGGAGGAATTCTACTATTTATAGGCCGTGGACTTAGGCATTTGAAACGACACAGCCAACCAGAAAGTGACACGTGGCATATTCCTCGAAGAAATGGATCGGCACTGTTAATCACCAATGAGGTTGTGACGCATGGCACATCTAATCACAAACATAAGCGCGTCCGTCCAAGGAATGACATGGGACCACACGTTTCCTTTGACAACCCACGGACAAGGGGGCAACTGATGGTGTATTATAACACACCAACTCCAAACTTGTCCATTGAGGTCGTCAAAGGAAAATAAGGCAAACGAAGCAAATGTAGATGGATTGCATTATAGTATGCTCGTCCACGATGAGGTTGTCTGTCTATAGAAATACCTAGACAACCTTCCTGCATTCTAGACGTCTCTCCCCGTGCAAGCTTAGGATGAGCTTCTCACTTAGCCCGGAACGCAAATGTCAAGGTTCATTACCATGGCCAGTTTCCAATGACAGTTATGGAAAACAAGCCAAATAATGTAACTTCCATAGCAGTTATGGAAGTTACATTTGAGTCTTCCGAATTCCTCAATGATAGGAGAAGTTACTAAACAAGTAACTGTCCCAAAGTGTGTGCTATATAAGCATTCGTCCATGAGAAGGTAAGTCATTCAGACACTTCCACAAAAATTGGAATCCCAAAAATACTGACTTTACCATCGGAGGATTCTTGGCCGGTCTTCCCTAGTCGCCTTTGATTTTGTTTTTGCTTTTCAGGACTTTCAAGTGCTCTTTGATCATTGATGCTCGAGACATTTAGCCTACTGATTTCATTGTGTTCATCACAATTCATCTTCAACACCGTGATTGATGTGACTCTAAGGGACTTTGAGACCACTAACCAAGGAGTGGGGGAAACATTCTCCGAATATATGACAAGGTGGAAGGGAAAGCCATCTAGGATGGTTAATAGGCTAAATGAGAAAGACCAAATCAACATGATTATCAAGAATTTGCTTCAGGCATATAATAGTAGACTCCTGCCATTGCCTATTAGTTCTTTTGGAGAATTGTGTGATTGTGGAACTAGGATTGAAGATGCTATCAATAATGGGCAATTGGAGAAAGGTGAGAGAAAACCTCTAATCAAGAAGACATATGGGGGAGGATTAACTACTTCTAAAGCACCCAATCCCATAAATGTAAGTGCCATTATACCTCAACAAACCTTAGCCTACCCAAGCTTCACAAAGAAAGCCCGCCAAGAATTTTCCGACCTAGGAATGACCCTCGCCCAAGCATATGAAAATTTTGCCTCCAAAGGATTCATCAAACCTCTAGATCCCACACATATGCCCAATTTTGTACCTCCGACTTGGAACCTAAATGAATATTGCCACTTCCACAAAAAATACGGCCATAAAACTGACAATTATTTCTGCCTTAAACATGAAATACAAGAACTCATAGACAATGGAACTCTCCCAAATCCTGACATCATTGCCAAGCCTAACATTGGGAAGAACCCTTGCCTGATTATCACCGAACTCCTCATCTATATTAGAATTGGGTGCAAATAGATGAGATTGAATGAGATCTTGAAGAATGCAGTGGCTGTGTGGGGGATACTCCCCAAAGGAATGAAAAAATTAAGGAAAAAAGTCATGGAGGACAATGTGGCAAACATCACTAGGAGTGGGAAGCACTACAAGCCATCCTTTTTGGAGAAGGATCATCCTGATAGGGACATAGGAGAAAGGTCTAAGCCTATGGAACCTAAAGGAAAGGAAGAGAAAGAGGAAGAAGATAGAGTTTTAACCCAATTGAAGAAAACTCAATCTCATGTATCTATACGGGGCTTGCTAATGGCTTCTCATAAGCATCATAGTGCCTTCTTGGATGCGTTGAGTGGAAAGGAAGTACCCATAGAAACTACACAGCAAGAAGTGCTATCCCTCATGGGAGTTGAAGCCCTATCTCATCCTCTCCTTGCCTTTTTTGATGAGGAATTGCCTCCAAAAGGAGCCACTCACACTAGACCTTTGCAAATCACCATTGAGTGCATAGGTGCCAAGGTTCCAATGGTGCTTATTGATAATGGATCTGCATTAAATGTGTGCCCTTTTAGGACCGCTCTCACCATTGGCCTATATGTGGAGATGATCATTCCTTCTCCTTTGACTGTTAGGGCGTATGACAACAATTCAAGGAAGGTTATGGGAACTTTCAAAACTCCTTGCAAGATTGGCCCATTGGAGATAGTTATGGAATTCCATGTGATGGACATCACTCCTAACTTCAATCTTCTCTTAGGAAGGGCATGGCTTCATCCCATTAGGGATATTCCCTCTTCTCTACACCAAAAAATGTAGATCCCATGGAAAGGAAGGATTGCTGTAGTGATTGGTGATAGTGAAATCCTAGCTCCCCTCTGTAGACTTGAAGAAGGAGGAAGTGAGCTTCAAATGAGTGGTTTTGAGTTTGTGAACATGGTTGACTATGGATTGAAGGATGAAAGGTATACTATGGTTTTGCTCCCATATTATAGCCATGAGGTGATTGCAATGATGAAAAACATGGGGTATATGCCTGGTATAGGTCTTGGAAAAGAAGGAAAAGGGGTGGTTGAATTCCCTGATTTCAAGACTCAACTGACCCAATAGGGTTTAGGATTCTTTGAAGGCTGCGACGGAATCAAAAGAACCTTGGTACCCTTAATGGAAACTTAAGGAGCTAGTGAAATGTTTAATCTCACATTGAAAAGGAGGGAGACTCTTTTTTTCTTTTTAATTGTGTTGATTAATGGGCTAATATGTATTGGCACAGATATTGGGCTAGATACGTGAGCAAGAGGAAAGTAAAGGGAGGAGGTTTTCTTTTTGTTTTTTATCCATTATTATTGTGCTTGCACCAACAATTTGCTATAAAACTCTTATATTTATACCCTCATTCAAAGTATTTCCACAACATTCTTTCATTAAATGGTATAATAGATATTTAAATATAAATATCTATTAAGACTTGTCGACGTCCGACCTTGATCGGAACGGGCCGGAAAAACTGCCATCGTCGTCGCAGGCCTTCGTTCGACCACCCACTGTGGCGACAGCTCTCTCGCACGCGGGGCCCCGTTGGAGGGCCCCTCTCGAAATATGGTGTGCGCTATGTGCTTCGCGCAGAGCTTCGGGTGCTCTCTCTCTCGGTGGAGGAAGGTAGGTCTACCTTTGGCGTTATGGCAGGAATCTGGGCCAAATTTTAAGAGATTACCAAAGGTGAGTAGAGTCGTAACCAATCATTGGGTTTTTCTAAGGTGTGATTGGTCACCTGTTTCTAGTTGATTTTATTATCGATCCTAGGTTAAGAAAAAGGGCATTTTTCCTAATCTAATGTGGATGGCAAAAAATCTTGATTCTTAGGTCCAGAAGTTTGGTTACGTGTAGGGAAGGTGTTAGGCACCCCACATCGCCTATCCAAGGTCCTTTGTTTTGATAAAACCTTAATTTTCAATGGCTGTAAAAACATGATTTTGGCATCGGCTATCGAGGCTTTGCATGCATGGGGGCTTTGAGGTTTAGCTTTTGAATAGGTGTGGTCCTAATCTATGCTTTCCTAAGGCGTTCGAGTAAAGTGCCAGATTTCTACGGCGAAAATCTGGCGACAAGTCACCTTACTTTCACGGCAAAAATTAGGCATTGCTTGCCTTAGGTGGCATGGACTGTGACAATCACACCAGAGAGGGGGGGGTGCGAGTAGGTATATATATAGATACATCATGCACAATGCAAGCACACAGAGCAGGAAAGTAAATGCCTACATCCCTAGAGCATGGCCCAAAATATAGGTACAGGAAAGTAAATAGGGGTTGCCATACTTTAGATATGAGGATGAATGGTACACGACATGATATACCTAATACAAACCAACTAAGAGAGAAATGGAGAAGGAAGGAAGAGGTTTAAAAGAGTACATAATCAAAGGGGAGAAACTAAACTCTTAAATCTACTGACTACAATCGCTTGGCTTACCCACATGCTCGCGTTCGTATCCCTTTTGCTTACACCTAGGAGACTGTGCCCTAGCTCTATATGTCCTCACTCCATGTGTGTACATGCAAAGGCAAAGACAAGAAACCAGCAGGCAAGCAATGGAAGGAAAAGATGCAAAGAGCACATGATAGAGGCATGAAGTAGATAAACATGATAGATATGGCAAACATAGAAACAAGGATGTGGGTAAACAAGCAAAAAGGCAAACATGGAAGAAAGCAAACAAAAGGTCGTGTCCACAGGGGACAAATGTAGGTTTGGATCGAATGTCCATAACTTCATTGTGTTGAAGCATGGACGACACACTAGCAAGCAAGACCCATGCAAGGACATGTAAGCAAGCGTGTAAAGATGCATATAAAGGCAACGGGTGGCACAAACAAGCATGGCAAGCATATCATCGCATGGAGTGGAAAAGGGGGAAGGTATGCACGAAGCAACGGGCATCATGGCGATGAAGTGGTTGCATCCAAACAGGGCCTTATAGGCGTTGGATGTAACCACACAACCACATGCCCGCTAAGGGCGTCAAGCTTGGCAAAGCCTAGAACAAAAGAGGCTAACACAAGCATAAAGCATAGAAGCAAGCAAGCATAGACATGCAAAATGAGTGATCCAAACCCTTTGATATGGGCCAAGGTGTACGGACGATGACGAAGACCATAGGGTCTAGATTGGGTCCGAACCAATAGGCCAAAACACAAGAAAGAAAGATAAAGTGACAAAAGGGCTACAAAAGTAAATGGCATGACAAACATAGCCTAGGTCTAGGCGCGCAAACATGGCATAGAGCGCACAAGCACATGGAAAATAACATGAAATATGTAGAAAGCATAGATCCAAACACACAAGCATGTGGAAGCATAGACATAGGCATATAGGCATAGAAACATGCATGTAGACGTATAGAAATTTAGCACATAGACATGGAAGGACATGAATCCAAGCATACAAGCATGTGAAGACTCGAATATAGGCATAGGAGCATAGAGCATGCATACAAACATGTAGATCTAAGCAAGGCATAACCATAGACATGATATCAAGCATGTGAGCATGTTATGACAATTTGAGATATGAGAAAATCACTTTAACTCACACACAATCATAACTGTTTGATGGGGACTATCACCTTCGAGGTACATCCTATAACTCCCACATCTCATAGAATACACGCTTGCAATCATATAAAGCATTTTGATTTTTTTGCTTTTATTTTTCTTTGCATATTTTTTCTTTTAAGCAAACCAAGCATAGGCATATAAGAGAGAGAATAGAAATACCCAATGATGTTAAGCATTTGACATTACACTTTAGCTATGCCGAAGCATACGGATGTCATTTTATGATTGGCAGGCAACAGTGGTGAGATGGTTATTTATGCCTTTCTCTTAAGATTTTCTAGTCCTTCCCATAAAAAAGAGTGATACGAGTGTTAAGTACAAGTGATTACTTAATCTTACTCATCACAAACATGAGCCACATAGCTCACTTGCTTAGTTGTGCATAGAGATGTTCATCTAAGCTACAAGAGATACAAAGTTTAGAAAACTTTGTTTCAATGGCCATCCAAGGTATAATATACCATCAAATTGATCTATGAATAACTCCACTAGCTCATTTCATACCTTGGTCTTGTTTGAATCTAAGCTATAGTACCACCTTGATGCACCTCCAGTGAGTGAGAGGGGGAATGCATGCAAAGTTTGTTATTCATCCAATCCTTTCATTTCAGCAATGCTTAGATACCTCCTAACATGTTGTTTTGGATCTCCAGTTCCATCAAACTTTCCGCATCAGAAATCTTGAATTTTCGAGGCAATGCAATGTGAGTTTTTGAACTTATGCCTCCTATGTTATAAAGACTGTTAGGATTAATGCCCTTAAATCCTATTGTATGATGCTGTTAGGACATATGCGATTCACTTGTTAGGAACATATGTCATTATTTTATGTAATTGGCTAATCCTTTGACAAAATGCACTTTACTTGTATTTGGGTAGATCTAGGATGTGTTTAATACTTTAAGAAACCTTGTTTCAAGTTCAAGTGTTAAAGTCATGCAAGTCTGTCCAAGATTCAAGTGTGAAAAGTGCTATTCATTAAAACTCGACAGCTAGCATCTATTGAGACCTATAGAGCTGTTGCAGCCCGTGGCTCAAAAGCAGCTCGACAGATAAGTATCTGTAGAGGTTTATGAAAAACAGAGTTTCAGTTTTGTTTTGACTCCAATCCGTGATTGTATGTTTGGGCTTTCTTTTCTCACAACCCTAAACATATAAAAAGATTATTTTAAGGGCCGTCAAAGGGGACACAAGTTGCACAAGTGTTGAGCAAAGTTTGTTCAAGCAATTTTTGACCGGAGACAGAATTTGCCCTAGTTTATCTTTCTTGTGAAGAAGCTGTTGTGTTTATGCATCGTAGGCTTTTGTAACCAAGGAGCTTCTCGATCTTCATTGTGTGATGAACTGAAGAACTTTGCAGCCAACAATATTATCTAGTTGGTGATTGAAATCACGTACTGGGATCTGCGCAATTGGTTAGTCACGTACTGGGAGCCGTGCATTACAAGGAGAGATTGTTACTACAAAACAAATCCAATTTGGTATTGGGGTATGGGTTCAACTGTAGGTTGGTATAAGGTACTGGGATTCCTTTACTTGTAACCGCTTATTGTGATAATAGTGGATTCTCGAGAGTGGTAACCTTAAAATCACCCGGTGGGGTTTTTTTCGTGTAGTTTTTCCCCATTCATAAACAAATCACCATGTCAATTTATTTTCCGCTGCACTTTTAGTTATTTGGTGATTTGTTTGTGCTACCTTGCGTTTGTATGTTAATTTGATTAATTAATAAATTTGGCTTATTAATCAATTAATTCATCACAAGGGGTCAATACGTTTTTGGCCTATCAAGTGGTATCAGAGTAGGCACACTCTAATTAAGTTTTAATCTTGGCTGTGTGATCCATTGACCCGTGTTTGTTATGGATAGAGGATAGTCTCTTATTATACCTCCTTTATTTGATGGCACTAACTATGCATACTAGAAAGTACACATGAGAGCTTTCTTGCAGTCTCTAAATGAGAAAGTGTGGCAAGCTATGGAGATAGGCTGGACCAAGCCAAAGGAAGCGCCGGCTGATTGGGATGATGCCAAGATCAAGGTGGCAAACTTCAACAACAGGGCATTGATGCTTTGTTCAGTGCAGTCACTAATGAGGAATTCAAGAAAATATCCTCCACTGAAACTGCGAAGGAAGCATGGACCATCCTCCAGAAAACTTATGAAGGAACCAAGGCTGTTAAGGATTCAAAGCTTCAGAGGCTCACTACAAGCTTTGAAGAGATCAAGATGGAGGAGGATGAGTTGTTTGATGAGTTCTATGCCAAGCTCAAGGACATAGCGAGCTCAGCTTTCAATCTTGGGGAAACCATTCTTGTACCCAAGGTTGTGAGAAAGGTGCTCAGATCTCTACCCGAGAGATTCCATGCCAAGATCACCATGATTGAGGAATCAAAGGACATTGACAAGATTCCTCTGACAGAGCTGGTTGGTAATCTGCAAACCTATGAGTTAGGATTAACAAGGATTGGTAAGTCGTGTAAGGGTAAGAGCATGGCATTGAAGGCCAATAGTAGTGATATTGATGAGTCTTCAGATAATGAAGATTCTAAGATGAAGTCCTACATTACTAGGCAATTCAAGAAGTTCATGAAGAATGCCAATGGGAAAGGCTTCGACAAGGACCATAGGTAATCCAATTCTTCTCAGTTCAAGAGCCAAGATAAAGGGAAGAAGGATACTAGGTATGGCCATCAGTACACTGTTCAGTCAGGACCAAAGTGCTTTGGGTGTCAAAGCTTTGGACATATGAAACAGGAGTGCCCCACATATCTCAAGACCATTGGGAAGAGCAAGGCACTTGCTGCTACGTTAAGTGACACTGAGCCTGAAGATGATTCCGACAATGAGGATAACAGAATCTTGAATGCCTTCACTGCCATTCTCAATCCTACTAAGGGGATTGTTGAAGATGTGGATGAAGAAGAGGAATTGGTGGAGTCCAAGTTTGAGAAGATGGATGAACAAGATGACATCCACACGGCCTATGCAAAGTTATACAAGGTCTCAGAAAAGCATGTGAAGTTGTATAGGTTGACCACCAAGAAGCGTAGTGATGTGGAGCTTGAGTGTGAAGAGCTTTCCACAAAGTTTGATGAAGCCAATCAGACTATTGGAGCACTAAAGTTTGAGAATAACTTCTTTGCTGAGAAGATCAAGAAGCTTGAGGCAGAATTTTTCCAAGTCAGAGCTCAACTGGAAAGGACTTCAAGCGCTATGCTCGATGAAATGCTCAGTCTTCAGAAATCTGCTTCCGATCAAATCGGTTTAGGGTATGATTTCTCTTCTCCTAGTATTGCTTTTACTAGTACTACTATTTTTGTTCCTCTTGCTAATAATGTTGAAATTGAGAACACTAATGTCAAAACTGATTTAGCTAGTGAGAACATAGGCAAGGATAAATCTAAATTAGGAGTACCCCCTAAGCAGGATAAGAAAGAAGTTAAAAAACCTAGGGCTAAGAAGGCAAACTCTCAAAAGCCTAAACAGAAGAAACAGCATCTCTGTCATCACTATGGAGCAGCCGGTCATACTCGACCTAATTGCTATAAGTGGCTAGCCACTTAATGGAGCAATGGCATGATCACATTGGGAAATCAGAATTAGTTTCCATCCTCTTTTGCTCATCTTAGAGATCTTCTCAAAGCCCTCATCTTCCTTTCGAACTTGAACGGTTTCAATTCTTCCCCCTCACCATCGGTTCAAGGGTTTTACTCAAAGGAAAGGTTCTTCCAAGGTGTGGAAGGAAAATGGCTTTGAGTGATTATGTCACTTTTTCTCTCTCCTCGTCTTGTTTTTGGTTGCATTACTTGAGTGTTTTGCTTTACTGTTTTGAGTCAGTCTAGTTTTATACTTTACTTAACATGTTTTTGTTTGTTGTTTTCAGCTTTGTCTATTTTGCTTTTCATATTATAATAAAAAAAATTGAAAAATTGAAAAATATAAAAATAGTGTGTGTTATGTGTGCATTGGTACTTGTGTACCTTGGATGGCCATTGAAACAAAGTTTTCTAAACTTTGTATCTTTTGTAACTTAGATGAGCATCTCTATGCATAACTAAGCAAGTGAGCTTTGTGGCACATGTTTGTAATGAGTAAGATTAAGTTATCTCTTGTACTTAACACTCGTATCACTCTTTTTGATGGGAAGGACCAAAAAATCCTAAGAGAAAGGCATAAATAACCATCTCACTACTGTTGCCCGCCAATCATGAAATGACATTTGTATGTTTCGGCATAGCAAAAATGGAAAGTCAAATGCTTAACATCAATGGGTATTTCTTTTCTATCTCTTTTATACCCATGCATGATTTGCTTAAAATAAGAAAAATATGCAAAGAAAATAAAAAGCAAAAAGAGTAAAAAATGCTTTATATATGATTGCAAGCGTGTATTCTAGGAGATGTGGGAATTATAGGACGTACCTCGAAGATGATAGTCCCCATCAAACATTTATGACTGTGTGTGAGTTAAAGTGATTTTCTCATATCTCAAATCGTCATAACATGTATACACTTATGCAATCTTGCAATGTTATTCATACACAACACGTAATATTCTTTGCTACTCTTGATACATGTGCAGGTACAATGTGATTTGGCCATCACAAGGTTTACATGTGTTAATGTATGCTCACTGAACTGTCTTGACTTATTTTTGAAATATAAAATTGGTTAGACGTGTGTGTGTGTGTGTTTGGGATCTATGTGCTTAACATTTTTGTTGAGAAATATTTTTGAGAGTTTAAAATGTTGTTTGGATCCTTGGTTGTGTTGCATGCTTGATTGCATTCATATCTGTGTTTTTCCCTTCTTGAAAAACTGTTTTAAAGAAACCTCGACAGATCCTCGACACCTAGCTTATCTGTCGAGCTCTTCAGTTGATTTTTATTGCAATCTCGACACCTCTCGATAGCTAGGTGGATCGATCGAGAAAGTTTTTGTCCCTTCGACAGATCCTCGATCCATCGAATTTCCTTTTGCCTTGGACACATGCTCGATAGATGCTTCCATCGAACCCTTTAAAGTTCAATAGATCCTTGACACCTTTCGATTTGTCGAGATTTACTGATGGGCTATATAGGGGGCGCTCATGATTTCTGATCTCATTTATCTCGATCTCTCTCGATCTATCTAGCCTCTTCACCTCCCAAAACCTCTCTCACTCACCTTCAACCTCTTCCTTAAGGATTCTTCAAGCTTATTCAAGTTTTTCTTCACTTGGTAAGTTTCTAATCCCTCATTTTCATGCATTTCATGCTTTGTAACCTAAGTTTTTAGGATTTTTGCAAAATTTGGGGTTTTTCAAAATCAAAGAGGTTTTTGTGAAATTTTTGGGATGAGTTTTGAACATTTGATCTTAAAAACTTCATGCATTGCATCTCATGAGCATTATAACAATATTGTCATGCATTTTGATGTGTGCAACTGATTGTGTGCTGGTAGGTTTGGATTGGGCTGAGCCTATGATGCAATTTCTTTTGCATTTCACATGTTCATGCATCCCCATGCATACATACTCTCCTTTCAATATATTTTGATATATTTTGAACTGTTTTGGGACTTTTTTGATTGTCTTCTCTCTCTCTCCCTCTCTTTGTTTACGTTAGTCTGCTTCTATGGCACCCAAACGTAAATCTGCTCCGTCCCGGAACCCTCTTCATTCCGGGGCATCCTCTTCTACTAACCCTAATCCTTTCTCTGTTCGGTTCTATGATGAGAAGGCCAAATCGGACTTCTTTGAGAACTTTTCATGACGAGGCATTCATTCTGATCGCCAAATCATCTTTTCGAACGTCTCTGACACCAACCTACCCACTGTCATCTATAGGGGTGTGCAAAACTTCACCGGAACCGACCGGCGCCGACGACACCGTCCCGACTGTAGCGCTGACTGAATTAGCTGAGGCTGGCATTCGGACTTCGCCCTCCATTCTGATGCCGGTGTGGTGAAATCACTGGATTGAGAAATCCGAAACTGAGCTGTGGCCGAACTGAATCGATACAGGATCTGTTCTGCTGTTCTGTTTTCTTTTTTTTTTTTAATTTTTTTTAATGAAGCTGATAAAACGACGTCGTATGTATGGGTGTTATTAAAAAGAAGAAGAAGAAGCAAAACGGTGCGTTTTATGCTAGGTTTTCAGATTCTCAGGGGTATATAAGTTGGTATGTTTCTCTCAGTATCTTTTAACTCTCTCTCTCGCTCTCGCGTCTCTACTCGAGTCTCGCCTGACGCAGAACAACGATAAGCCGTAAGCTTCTTCGTGTTTTCAGTTTTGTTTGTCTTCGTGTTTTCTGTTTTTTCATTTTCATTTGTTTGGGAAAGCTGAAAGCAAGAATGATTTTATATGTAGTTGCTATGTGACTGTGTGACTGTCTCTCAAAGCAAAGTTTGTGTGAGTGTGATTGTGTCTGTGTTTGTGTCTTTCTATTTTGTAGGGGTCCAAGTTGGACTAATGTGAGCAGCTTACACTTCGATATATGTAAGGTTGGATGTAAGCAGCCTGAAAGTTTTATCATACACGAAACTGGATACACAGTGTAATCATATCCAACTCCAAGTAATTTAATATTATATTAATATTATATATAATAAACAGTGTAAGGTTGTCTGTTTGAGTGTTTGTAGCTGCTTACATATACATATATAATATTATATATTATACACGGATGTTTACATATATAATAATATAATATTAACTATTAAGGTTGGCTTGGCTGTTTGTACTGTAGCTGCTTATATTACACATATAATAATAATAATAATATTATTATTATTATTATATAGACAGGATGCTTACATATATAATATTAAGGTTGGCTGTTTGATTAAGGTTGTGACTTACTGATTTTTATATAAGGCTGTAATAGTGGACCATAAACTGCTAGAAAGACTATTATATTATATAGTCTAATAAGTATCCGGTTAGCCCCCCAAAAAATAATATAATATAAAATAACTATGTCATTAGTCTATGTTGTTACTTTAGTAAGTTTATAGTAACAGTATAAACTATGTCTTAACTATGTCATTAGTCTTAGTTGTTACTTCAGTAAGTTTATAGTAATTGTTAGTCTACTAAGTACTAACTTTTTTTCTTTTTTTCAGCATTTTAATTTTTGAGGGAGACAGAGATTGAGAGAGTTCACTCTTTCAATCATTCATGGAGAGGTAATCACTAATCACTCACTATATTCAGCATTTTGATTTTAAATTTTTAGTACTTAGTAAGAACTATTTTAAGTTTATATATATAAAATTAGCTTTTATTTTATATTTATATTGGGAACAATATAATAAATCCCTTGTTAATATTAGTGACATGAATTGTTGAGTAATGACTAATGATTGTTAATTTGTTATTGTTGTAACTAAACTGATTAATTATATTTTGATATTGTTGTGAAACTTTGTTTTTTTGTTGGTTGAAATTTTTTTTATTAGATGGATGCCGATGCTCCACCTGGATTTGGTGCACCTGGGGACCCTAACCCACCTCATCCTAGTCTTGGTAGTGCTAACCCTAACCCACTTGAACCTGTAGCACCAATTGGACTTGGTGCATCACTTCCCCCACTATCACCTAAACAAGGTGGTAAGGACCCGTCTATAGTATGGCAATACTTCATTAAGTTGGCGGGTTCTGATTCCAATAATCCTAGGTCTCAATGCAAGTATTGTAAAAATCAATATAAATGTCATGGTAAGAAAAATGGTACTTCGGGCATGTTGCAACACATGAAGGTGTGTAAGAAGTGGCATTTTCCTTGTGATGATTGTTCGCGTAAAATAATCTGCAAGTGCACAGAATCGTAACAAGTAGTAAAATGTTTTTAGAAAACGAATGTCGAACCCACAGGGATTAACTATGTTATTGAATACTGGAATTCACTAAATAAATTACTATTTGGAAAATCAAAAATAAATGAACATTCTACTCTCTGAATTAAACTAAACTATTTAATAAGAAAAATTAACAAAGCGTAAAAATCTAACTGTGTAAAAATAATATGATAAGAATGGATCTAGAGCAGTTGATTTCACCTAACAAATCCCACACAATTTATTCTTCCTAATTATTAAATTCTAATTATCTCCCGTTGATGATTAAAAATTCCTTAAGTATTCAATATCTTCTCTCGAATAATATCAAAAATATTTTCAACTAACAATTCCATATCTCTATGTGAATTTAATTAATTGGGGACTCATTACGTACTTTGAATTTTCTGAAAAATCACACTAATCGCGGTAAAGCATCTCTACTTTCGCTCAACTAACGGTGTTTAATTCTAGAACTAAAATAACAAAATCACCTCTCAGTCTCATTGTAATTCAATTGATTAGACAATAATTCATAAAGAAAAATAGTAAGCATTAAGAATAAGAATTAAACACTCAATCATGGAAATATTAAAAATAAAATAACTCAGAAAATAAATTGTGTGTTCATTGTTAGACTACATCACTGCTCTAGAAAATAAAATTTAGTTCATAATAAAATTGAAAAGAAAATAAATAAAACTTATGTCTTTCATTTGAACTGGTTGATCACATGAAGCTCTTGCCTTTGTCCTCAATCCTCCTCTTCAAAAAGACTCCTCAAAAGCAGATTCTTCTATGCAGCAGCCCCCCTTCACAGAAAAAAATCTCTCTAATGCAGCCGCACCTTTCACAGAGAAATTCCCTAGTGCAGCGGCAACAGTGCAGATTTTTCCCTAGTGCAGCGGCCACTTTTCCTTAGGTTTCTATATGAACCATCCTCCTTTCCCAAGCCGAATGAAAGTCCTTTTATTGTGCCCTTTTTTGTCTCATGTGCTTTTGTGGGCCAGGCCTAATCTTGCTAATGGTCCACACTGCTATTGTTGGGCCACATATTAAATAAATGTGCTGCTGTAAAGACCCAAAAAAATATCAGCAACAAGTAATTCACAGCTGCTGGGTTTTCTTTCAGATTGAGAGCTTCGGCTGGGCATAGGGCTCTTCAGATATAAACTTGCACCATTTCTTTTAGTTTGAAAGTTTAAGATGCAGATTAATCTGAAATCTTCTCATTCCTTCAAAGCACAATGAATAGATAAATATAAATAAAAATCAAATCAAATCAAAAGAAATAAAGGAAAACTAACAATTTTAATAAATAAAAGGATAATAAAAATCATGTAAAAATTACACTTATCAATGATAAGCAAAAAACTTTGTCTTTCCAAGCTAAGAGAGAAGGGGAAAGTGGTTCAAATGTGTTAGTGGTTGCAAATTATAGTAAAGAGAGGATAAGGTTGGCATTGGCAAGGATGATTGTTATTTGTTAAGGACATATTTTATGTAAATTGGCAAATCCTTTTGACAAAACGCACTCTACTTGTAATTGGGTAGTTCTAGGTGTTTTTAATACTTCAAGAAACAATGTTTCAAGGTCAAGTGTTGAAGTCATCAAGTCTGTCCAAGAAAAAGCAAGCTGAAGTGCAAAGTTTTTAAATCTCGACACCTCTCGATAGCTACCTCAACACCTGGCTATCTGTCGAGATCTTCAGCTGATTCTTATCGCAATCTCGATAGCTTCTCGATAGCTGGTCGATCGATCGAGAAAGTTTTTGTCCCCTCGACACCTTCTCGACACCTCCTCGATAGCTGCTATCTGTAAAGATTCATTAAACCTCGACACCTCCCGACACCTCTCGATCGATCGAGGTTACAGGAAATCAGAATTTTCAGCTTTTTTGATTTTTGGGCCAGGCTTTTGTATTTGTGTAGGGTTTCTTTTCTCACAACCCTAGACCTATATAAGGCTTATTTTAAAGGCCGTCACATAAGAGAATAAGAGAATACATAGGAGAACATATTCAAAAGATTATTCTCTCTGAAAGAAGCTACTGCGTCTTTGCGCCTTAGGGTTTTGTAACCAAGTGCTTCTAGGTCTTCATTATTGATGAAGTGAAGAACTTTGCATCCAACATTCTTCTTCTAGTTGGTGTTCTGAAGTCGCGTACTGGGATCCGCGCAATTGGTTAGTCACGTATTGGGATTCGTGCATCAAAGGGTGGCGTTCATAAGTTGAAGAGTTCAGAGGTTCTGAAGCGGTAGAAGGTTTCTGCTGTGAGTTCATCTACGGGGATTGTAGAGTCTAGGGACAAAGGTTTTGTACTAGATCTGAAACTTCTCTTTACTATAGTGAATTGCTTTTCGGGAAGGTTTCCCCCCAGGTTTTTTACTGTGAAACTGGTTGGTTTCATTGGTTTTCCTGGGTCATCATATTTTGTCTTATTTACTTTTCCGCTGCATTCATTATTGACATGATATTGATGTTTGTTTGTTTTAACAAGTTTATTCATAATAAATCTAATTAACAACTTGGGTTTAAAACTTGTTAATTCTATCAACCGGGGTCTAAATTTCCCAACAAGTGGTATCAGAGCGGGTTCACTCTGATTGGATTAATTTCCTGAGTGTGATCCATTGACCCCTGTTGTCATGGAAACTCTTGATTGTTTTGATTTGCATGATCTTATGTTGAATGATAATGATGATATTCAAGATGCCTATTGCAAGCTTTATAATTTTTGTATGAAATCTCTTGAATGTTCTACAAAATTAAAAGCTAAATTTAAAAAGGTCAAACTTGAAAAAGATGATTTGATTGCAAAATTAGATGAAGCCAATAATTTGAATGAGAATTTTAAAAATCAAATTTCATCTCAAGTGGACAAAATTAAAAGTTTGGAAGAGCAACTAGTTAAATCTAAAACTGAAGTTGAAAAATTAACTAGTTTCAAACTTGTTGTTGAGCCTAACTCAAAAGAAAAAAAAAATTATATTCCTCCATTTAAAAGGAATAATGAAGAGTTGAAGGCTAATATTGCTAGGATAGACAAAGGTAAAAATTCTGATGTTAACACTGAAGTTTCTAAACCTATGTCTAAAACTCCTCCTAGGTTGAATAAAAATTCTGAATTTGTCCCCACTTGTCATCATTGTCATATTGTTGGTCATATTAGGCCAAATTGTCCTAAGTTGTCAACCTCTAAGGTTAGACCTCCTTCTAGGAAGCCGAGTAGCTCTAAAACTACTCATGTTTGTCACCATTGTGGTGATTCTGGTCACACTCGCCCTAATTGTTTCAAGTTGTTTCCTCATAAGCGAGTGTCCAATAGGTCTCACCCTTTGTCTAAAGGCTCTGTACCTATTCTTGGTGAGTTATTAAAAGCTTTGAGCTTTTTGACTCAATTTCAGGGGAATTCTTATTCCTCTATGTCCTTTAGTAATCATACTAGGACACGCGCCTTTTCATCTTCACGGCCAAAGACTCGTGCTGTGTGGGTGAGAAAGGAGCCTAAGACTTAATTGTCTTTTCTGTTTGTCCTCTGCTTTAATTCTTTCTATCTAAAGTAGGACTTTATTGCTTGATTTCTTATCTGTTCTTGGAATCATGCTTTCATGCATCTGTATATTTTTATCATGTTTTCATGCATATGCATCTTTCTTTCATGCATACATGTTGTTTATCTGTTTTTGTTTGGTTGTTTAATTTTTATTTGGTTTTGTTTTCAAAATAAAAATAAAAAGGAAAAATCAGAAAAATACAAAAACAGTGTGTGTTATGTGTACTTTGGTACTTGTGTACCTTGGATGGCCAATGAAACAAAGTTTTCTAAACTTTGTATCACTTGTAACTTAGATGAGCATCTCTATGCACAACTAAGCAAGTGAGCTTTGTGGCTCTTGTTTGTGATGAGTAAGATTAGGTTATCTCTTAAAACTTAACACTCATATCACTCTTTTTGACGGGTAGGACTAGAAAATCCTAAGAGAAAGGCATTAATGACCATCGCACCACTGTTGCCCGCCAATCATAGTATGACACCTGTATGCTTCGGCATAGCAAAAGTGCAGTGTCAAAGACATTTGTATGCTTCGGCATAGCAAAAATGCGATGTCAAATGCTTAACATCTTGGGTATTTCTTTTCTCTCTTTTTATGCCCATGCATGATATGCTTAAAAGAAAAAAATATGCAAAGAAAATATAAAGCAAAAAGATTAAAGATGCTTTAAATATGATTGCAAGCGTGTTTTCTAGGAGATGTGGGAGTTATAGGATGTACCTCGAAGGTGATAGTCCCCATCAAATAGTTATGATTGTGTGTGAGTTAAAAGTTATTTACTTATATCTCAGATCGTCATAACATGTATACACATATGCAATCTTGCGATGTTTTTCACACACAACACGCAATATTCTTTGCTACTTTTGATACATGTGCAGGTACAATGTGATTTGGCCATCACAAGTGTTTTACATGTGCTAATGTATGCTCACTAAACTGTCATAACTTGTTTTTTTAAATATAAAATTGGTTAGACTTGTTTAGTAGGTGTGTGTGTTTTTGGGATTTTTGTGCTTAACATTTTTCTTGTTGAGAGATGTGTTTTTCACATGTTTTGTATCCTTCTATTATCTTGTCATCCATAGCATCTTGTTTCATTACATTCATGCATTTATATGGATTTCTTTGTGCCTCCTTGATCATCCTTGATCATCTTTACGTTTCTCGGGCGAAGCTTTCTAGCTTCTTGTACCCTTTGTCAATCATGACAAAAAGGGGGAGAGAAAGTGTGGAGACCTTGTGGTTTCTTTTTAAGATTCTACATGTTAGGGGGAGAAATACATTCCTTTGTAAGGGGGAGATGTGTTTCATCTTGTTAGGGGGAGTGCTTACTTCCTTGTTCTTGTACCGTGGGTCTTGTGACCATTGTTTACATACATTGTGCTTATCTTCTTTATATGCTGATGTATGTTTCTTTCACCTACCTTTTCATGTGTTGTTTCTTTCTTATCTTTATACACATGTTTCTTGTTACTTGTATGCAATCTATTGATTTCTGTTTCACACAAGATGCCTTGATGAGTTTTGTTTAAAGTGTTTCAGAAATACAGGTTGTCAAAGTCTACTTATCATAAACTCTCTTCTTGCAAAGTTTTTCAAGAGTTTGTGTTATGATAGATTTTATTGTATTTAACAAGTGAATATGAGTTGAGTGATTTATGACTTATCTCATATGTTCATTTGTTTGTTGTGGTTTTGTCACGGATTGCCAAAGGGGGAGATTGTTAAGGACATATTTTATGTAAATTGGCAAATCCTTTTGACAAAACGCACTCTACTTGTAATTGGGTAGTTCTAGGTGTTTTTAATACTTCAAGAAACAATGTTTCAAGGTCAAGTGTTGAAGTCATCAAGTCTGTCCAAGAAAAAGCAAGCTGAAGTGCAAAGTTTTTAAATCTCGACACCTCTCGATAGCTACCTCAACACCTGGCTATCTGTCGAGATCTTCAGCTGATTCTTATCGCAATCTCGATAGCTTCTCGATAGCTGGTCGATCGATCGAGAAAGTTTCTGTCCCCTCGACACCTTCTCGACACCTCCTCGATAGCTGCTATCTGTAGAGATTCATTAAACCTCGACACCTCCCGACACCTCTCGATCGATCGAGGTTACGGGAAATCAGAATTTTCAGCTTTTTTGATTTTTGGGCCAGGCTTTTGTATTTGTGTAGGGTTTCTTTTCTCACAACCCTAGACCTATATAAGGCTTATTTTAAAGGCCGTCACATAAGAGAATAAGAGAATACATAGGAGAACATATTCAAAAGATTATTCTCTCTGAAAGAAGCTACTGCGTCTTTGCGCCTTAGGGTTTTGTAACCAAGTGCTTCTAGGTCTTCATTATTGATGAAGTGAAGAACTTTGCATCCAACATTCTTCTTCTAGTTGGTGTTCTGAAGTCGCGTACTGGGATCCGCGCAATTGGTTAGTCACGTATTGGGATTCGTGCATCAAAGGGTGGCGTTCATAAGTTGAAGAGTTCAGAGGTTCTGAAGCGGTAGAAGGTTTCTGCTGTGAGTTCATCTACGGGGATTGTAGAGTCTAGGGACAAAGGTTTTGTACTAGATCTGAAACTTCTCTTTACTATAGTGAATTGCTTTTCGGGAAGGTTTCCCCCCAGGTTTTTTACTGTGAAACTGGTTGGTTTCATTGGTTTTCCTGGGTCATCATATTTTGTCTTATTTACTTTTCCGCTGCATTCATTATTGACATGATATTGATGTTTGTTTGTTTTAACAAGTTTATTCATAATAAATCTAATTAACAACTTGGGTTTAAAACTTGTTAATTCTATCAACCGGGGTCTAAATTTCCCAACATTATTGATGAATTGCGTTTTAAATTTGTGGAGCATGAAGGCTTTCAAGAATTTATGGAAATAGTTGAGCCTAGGTTTCCTATTCCCCATCGCACTACCATTGCAAGGGCTTGTATAAAGATTTATTCTAGTGAGGTGGATGTTTTGAGAAGGGCTTTTGTTGGGCAACGGGTTTGTGTGACAACAGATACTTGGACATCCATACAAAACTTGAACTACATGGTAGTCACCGCACACTTCATTGATGGGGATTGGACTTACCAAAAGAAAATCTTGAACTTTTTCCCTTTAGCTAATCATAAAGGGGACACCATTGGTAGAGCGGTTGAGTCATGTTTGTTGAAGTGGGGTATAGACCGGTTGTTTACAATCATCGCGGACAATGCTAGTTCTAATGAGGTGGCAATTGATTATGTGAAGAAGAAATCAAAAGAAAGAGATAGTAGCATATTGGCTGGTGAGTTCATGCATATGCGTTGTTGTGCGCATATCTTGAATTTGATTGTGCAAAGTGGGTTGAAGTCCATTCATGAATCAATTGCCAAAGTTTGGAATGCGGTGCGATATGTAAGAGCCTCTCCCGCAAGGTTTGAGAAGTTTCAAGAATGTGTTGAAAACGAGAAAATCAAAGCCAAATGTTTGTTGTCCCTTGATGTGCCAACAAGGTGGAATTCCATTATCTCATGTTAAATTGTGCTTTGAAATTTGTGAGAGCATTTGATAGGTTGGAAGAGAAGGATGGGCATTACAAACTTTATTTTTGTGAAGCGGATGGGAATGGGAAAAAGCCCATTGGTCCTCCTAACTATCTTGATTGGGAAAATGTTAAGACCTTTGTGAAATTTCTCGGCATATTTTATAAGGCGACACTTAGATTTTCTGGGTCCTTGTTTGTCACTTCTAATACATACTTCCATGAGCTAATTAGCATTGAAGATCAATTGCAACAGTTGTGTAGTGTTGATGGGGATCCACTTTTGAAGTTTATGGCAGTAGAGATGAAAAAAAAATGATAAATATTAGGGAAGTATGGATAATATCAATTTGATGCTTTTTGTTGCCGTTGGTCTTGACCCAAGGTATAGATTAATGTATGTAAAGTTTTGGTTTAGGGAGTGATATGGAAAGGACAATGGGGATGCAATGAGCTCTAAGGTTCGGGATGCATTGAAGAGGTTGTATGTGGAGAGAGGGTCAAAATGGAGCTTCGAATTCTAGTGGTAGTGGTCCTTCATTGTCTAGGGACTCCAAGCCAAGTGTTGGCAATGCTTCATTGTCTGATCGCATTAAAAGTTATAATAATAGGTTTAAGCAACACTTGGCAGACGAGGACAGTGTGGAAAGCAAATCTGAGTTGGATAGGTATTTGTTGGAATCTTCTGAGGACCTTGATGTGGAAGATTTTGACATCTTGATGTGGTAGAAAATGAATTCTTCTAGATACCGAGTCCTTTCTCAAATTGCCCGTGATGTGTTGGCTATTCCTGTCTCTACAGTTGCATCCGAGTTTGCTTTTAGTACGAGGGGGGTGTGTTTTGGATTCATTCCATAGTTCACTATCTCCTAATACAGTTGAAGCCCTTATTTGCACCCAAAATTGGTTGAAGGATGCAAAGAAAAAAAGACCAATAAAGTTTCGGGAGTGCATGGATAATGTGGAGGATATGGATGGTTTTGAGATTGACACTGGTAAATATATGTTCATTTTGTTTGTTGTATATATCAATTGTTTATTTATTTGCTCAATGCTTACGAATCATTTTATTTTGAATGAGATTGTAGAAATTGCATCGGTTTGCCCAATGCCTATGGAGGAGGATCCAAGCACCGTTGTGTTGGGTGATGATGAGTGATGTGCTGCTCTTTACTTAGAGTTAGTTAGTAGTCAGTATCATGTAAGTATACTTGCTATTCTCATTCGTTTGTGTTAATTATAAATATTCTATTGTTCATAAACGTTTTATTGTTATTAACACGTGTTTATTTTGTTTTGTTTACTATTTTGTAGGAGTTCTAGAATGATGCATGGTGCACAGACTTACTGGACAAATGACTTACAAGAATTAGCAATCTTTTTGCCTATATGCTAATTATATTTGTACATGTTATTGGTAGTGGACTTTTCACTAATGATAGTTATTTAGGTATTCATGGGTGGGATTATTATTGGGGATACAAGCAATTAGCATTCTTTTGCCTAAATGCTAATTTAATTTATATATATATTTCTTTTGGCATTTATGGACAGTGACAAATGGTTCTGTAATACGTTATTAAGTAAATACATTAATGCTTATTGTTATTGACACTGACACACACAGTGACACTAATGATATTATATGCTACATGATAGTATTTTGGGAGTTCAACTCTTATTGAGGCAATTTCAAAATATTTTTACATGGTGAATGAAATAAAAAAAATTTGGATCATTATGTGAACATATTTTTTGCACAGGTTTGAAATGAAAAATACAGTTTTGAAAATTTGGATTATTATGTGATCATTATGTGAAATTTTGCACAAGTTTGAAATTTTGGATCATTATGTGATCATTATGAAATGAAAAATACATTATTTGGCACAAGTTTCTTGAACAAGTTGATATATTGATATTGGGCTTGAAAGTCCAATTTTTTTATTATTAAAAAAATTGTTTTTTTTAATATTTCAAACCGACCAAACCGACTAAACCGCACCGCAAAAAACCGCACCACTATAGGTTGAAAAACCGACCCTAGGCGGTGTGTATCGGTTCCAATTATGAAAAAACCGATCTCTATTGGTTCGGTAATAAATTTGGAAAAAAACCGCCCTTACCGAATCGTGCACACCCCTAGTCATCTACAATAGGGGATGGGGGCCACTGTGTGATGCCCTGGTCACTTGTCCATTCGTGCTGATCCAGGAGTTTTACTCCAACATTTATGGATTCGATTATTCAGTACCTCATTTCATTTCTAGTGTTCAAGGTACGTGCATAGTTGTCACATCGCAGATTGTTGTGGATGTGCTCTGTGTCCCCAAGGTTGAGTTTTCTGACTACCCTAGTTGTGATCGTCTTAATACAGTGTTTAAAGACGAGCTCATTTTTTCTTTCTGTGAGCGTCCATCCGATTGGGGTGAGCACCAGATCACTTACTGTTCGGGCTTTGCAAAAGGCCCTCGATTTTTGAACATGGTCATGACTTTTGTTTTACACCCTCTCTCTTACTATAACTTTATCACAGAGCCTTGTGCTCGGTTTTTGCTTTCCCTTATTAAGGGTCTTACCATATATTTTCCTTCACACTTCATTCTTTCTATCATAGATGTCTATAGGGATACAGCGACCCGTGATAAGCTCATCTTCCCTTCAGCTATCACGAGGCTTTTACGCCATTTTGAGGTTTGTTTTCCTTCTTCCGATCCCTTTCCTGTCATGGGCGCTATAGATGTTGGTAGCATTAAACGTAGTGAGGCACAGTTTCATTCGAGATGGTCCATATCGACAGCCACTTTGACTCCTTCAGCTTCATCCTCCTCCGCTCCCTCTTCCTCAGTGGGTGGGGTGACCCTTGATGCGATCATGGCCCAGCTTTAGTGCATGGAATCTTGCCTTGACACTTTCACTAATGAGTTGTGTTAGGTGAACACCCGTGTCGGCTGTATTGCTATATGGCAGGCTCGCCTTGATGGCTTTGTAGAGTCTCCCTCTCCTCCTCCCAAGGCATCTGAGGATGACGATGAGGACTCCGACAACGACGATGATGATGGAGATGGAGATGCTAGCTCATCCAATGATGACGAGATGTCTACTTGAAACTCTTACCCTTTGCCACTCGTGACAAAAAGGGGGAGTAGTTTTGGATATGAGAGTAGTCATTCTCATAGGGGGAGAGTTAGTATAGGAGATTTTTGTTAGGGAAAATGTTTATATGAGGGATGTTGTGAGGATTATTTGTATCTTTTTCTTTTCTCTATTTTAGATACATTTATATCTTGTACATGGGTCTTGTGACTATTATTGACATACATTGTACTTATATTCTTTATATATTGATGTATGTTGTTTTTCACCTATCCTTACATTTGTTGTTTCTTTTCTCTCTTTATGCACATGCTTCTTATATATATTATATGCAATCTATTATTTCTGTTTCACACAAAGATGCCTTGATGAGTTTTGTTTCAAGTGTTTCAGAAATACAGGTTGTCAAAGTCGTTCTTGCCATAGACTCTCTTCTTGCAAAGTTTTTCAATAGTTTGTGTTATGGTAGATTTTATTGTATTCAACAAGTGAATATGAGTTGAGTGATTTATGACTCCTCTTATATGTTAATTTGTTTGTTGTGGTTTTGTCACGGATTGCCAAAGGGGGAGATTGTTAGGACATATGTGATTCACTTGTTAGGAACATATGTCACTATTTTATGTAATTGGCTAATTCTTCAACAAAACGCATTTTACTTGTATTTGGGTAGATCTAGGATGTGTTTAATACTCAAGAAACCTTGTTTCAAGTTCAAGTGTTAAAGTTATGCAAGTCTGTCCAAGATTCAAGTGTGAAAAGTGTTATTCATTAAAACTCGATAGTTAGCATCTATCGAGACCTGTAGAGCTGTTCCAGCCCGTGGCTCGACAGCAGCTCGACAGATAGGTATCTATCGAGGTTTATGAAAAACAGAGTTTCAATTCTGTTTTGACTCCAATCTGTGATTGTGTGTTTGAGCTTTCTTTTCTCACAACCCTAAACATATAAAAGGATTATTTTAAGGGCCATCAAAGGGGACACAAGTTGCACAAGTGTTGAGTAAAGTTTGTTAAAGCAAATTGTGACCGGAGATAAAATTTTCCCTAGTTCATCTTTCTTGTGAAGAAGTTGTTGTGTTTGTGCACCGTAGGGTTTTGTAACCAAGGAGCTTCTCGATCTTCATTGTGTGATGAACTGAAAAACTTTACAGCCAACAACCTTATCTAGTTGGTGATTGAAGTTGCGTACTAGGATCCGCACAATTGGTTAGTCATGTACTGGGAGCTGTGCATTACAAGGAGAGATTGTCACTACAGAACAAGTCCAATTTGGTATTGGGGTAAGGGTTCAACTGTAGGTTGGTATAAGTTACTGGGATTCCTTTACTTGTAACCGCTTGTTGTGATAATAGTGAATTCTCGGGAGTGGTGACCTTAAAATCACCCGGTGGGGTTTTGCCGTGTAGGTTTTCCCCATTCGTAAACAAATCACCGTGTTAATTTATTTTCCGCTGCACTTTTAGTTATTTGGTGATTTGTTTGTGCTACCACACGTTTGTATGTTAATTTGATTAATTAATAAACTTGGCTAATTAATCAATTAATTCATCATAAGGAGTCAATACGTTTTTGGCCTATCAGATGCTATGTATTACATTATGTGTGACTTTATGTATGACTTAATGTTGTGATTAATTAAAGTTGTTTTATTATTATCTAAAATAATGGTAACATGAATATTTGGACATTATCATATAGTCCATGAGATGCATAGTATGTGATTTAGTCACAGAAGATATAAGTCACAAGTTCTTTGTAAACTCAGAATTTTAGTTTGTAGTCAGTGATGAAATTGGGCATTTCATCTGTGAAGACTATAACATATCAACTAAGATGATTTGTCTTGATCATGGAAGTGGAGACTTCTAGTTGATATGTTGATATCTTTTAAGAGTTAAGGCATATTGAACTGGACCGCTGTGAGATTTATTATTCTCCTAACAACTATCAAATAAATAATAAATCTCACGACTTCTATTTACATGAACTCTTAATCCTGAGAGAAAAATGGACCTGATCATGAAGTGTAGGTTGCTTTGGTATATCAGGAGTGAGATCTAAAGTAACGATCAAAATCTCAGTATGTTGAGTAGCCACATTTAGTGTTGATGGAACATATATTCTCAAGATAGAATTCATAATCTCTTAACGAAGATATAAAATACTCCCTAGAGATAAGTTTAATGAGTTTAGTTATTCAGAATGTTAGGCATAACTATTTTAGTAAAGAGTTACTAAAGTATATATTTATGAAATTGGATTTCATAAATATATGATGAATAACTTAAAGGATTAAACTGGGTATTCAAGGATTAAGATGTAGTAATCTTCAAAGTGGCAGTCTATATTCATGACTTTATTTTACTACGAATATTTTATGAAGAGGTTGCATGTACAATAAATTCTTGGGATATAATTTATTAATAAGGCCTAGAGTGCAATTATATTTATATAGTGGTATTAAAAATAATTAATGGTAACTTTGGACTTGTTAAGAGTTGACAGAAAAGCCCAAGGCCCATTGAAGCTAGAGTCTTATTTGTTCCCTTTTGGTCCCATTCGAAGCCACATACTAAAGCCCAATTGGAATTGCTCAAAAGGCTAGCCCAATTAGATAATAAGTTATAAGGAGAGAAACATACAGAATTTGGTAAGTGAATGAAATGGTTTGTATGTGAGTGTTAGATACTCTCTTATTCTCCTTTGAACATACACATATAAACTAATTGAGAGACCACACTTTTTAGGCACTAGTGGAATTGGAGTGAAGATTAAAAGTGTTCCCAAGTACTTCTAATTTTTGGTTTTGAATTTCACCGCACCAAGATACAGTCTCTTGTTCTTATATTCTAAAATTTACATAGTACATGTTTGTCGGGGATGTTTTGCGACAAAGGCTGAGATTGCAGAAATGAGCCCAAAACTCCCCTTGGGTTCGTTAAATTCGTTAGTTATTTGGAGAGACAAGCCCAAAATTTGAATGTGAGGTTCACAAAGGCTAATGGTGCTTTATGGAAAGAGAAACCAACACAAAAATGAAAACACAAGAAAGTGCAGAAATTATATATTCATAAGTCAGAAATTTCAGCCCGCAGTCACACAGAGGAAGAAATTGAAGGAGGTCTCGAGCAAGAGAGGGAGAGTTCTCCTATATCAATATTTTCACCCCCAGGCCTTCAAATCGTCCATACACTAGGTAGCTGACTGGGCTTTTGTGTCAAAGTTTTTGGTTTTTTGTAGGGAAAAACGTTGCTCCTCTTGTGGGCTGGTGATGCATATTTTTATCAAGCTCTAGGGGATACTTGTGACTAGTTTTTAGGTGGGAGGAAGGCCTTGGACCTTTCAGATGCTATTTCTACGACTTAATGTATTATGTTTTATGCTTAGGGAAATGTTTGGTTGCTTTTTGCATGATTTTGGAAACAAAGTTGTTTCCTCTTTATAGTTGCTGTCTTTGGTCTTTGTAGGCCTTGGAAAACTACATTTGGGTGGCTGAGTGGGCTAGGCTGCTCAGCTTTTTTCTTAGAGTCAGTTGCCTTGGTGTGGGAAAATGGAGCTGGGCTGAAAATTAGGGGCACAGTCAGACAGAGCATGGAGTCAAATCTGGGGTGGAAATTTCTGGCATTGGACTTCTTTCATGGGCCCTAGATGCCCCTAGCATCCCTAGCCCACTTCGCGGCACGTACAGGTTGGGCCTATGTAAAACGTCCAATGGGAACTAACCCACACCAACCAAAACCATTCCTACTCAATTGCCCAACCATTCGTATGGGCTTGGGCCATGCAACAGAGCAGAATACATTGACAAAAATACATTAGTTTGACCCGCTAAGCAATTGGGCTTAGTCATTCCGTCGAAACATAAAATTTGTTGCGAAAATGACCGTTAACAATGTTATCAATTGCAAATGAAGTAGATCCATTAATTTTCCCCTGTGTATGCTTTGTATGCGATACAAAAATGTGTTTTTCCAACAAGTGGAATTAGAGCAGTTTTCAATTTCGAATCTGTATAACATGTTTTGTGAATTTTGGAATTAGAGATAATAATTTCATGTTGTTAGAAGATTACATATTTAATTTTCTGCATGGTTGTTGAAATTATTGTTTGATGAAAACTGATATTGATGTTATGATGTTGTTTAAGTTTGATATTAAGTATGTTAAATTGAACTTCAAGGCTATAGCATCAATGGAATTCAGTTTTGATATCAATCTCTGTCTATTAGTTTCATATGATGGTTGTTTGTTCATGAAAAACCATTGAAAATTGCCTTAGAAAAATTCTGGAAAATTGAAGTTTCACAAGATTCGATCGATCGAAAATTGCTTTCGATCGATCAAGTGAAACAGTGACCAATCTGTTTGATTCGATTAATATTCGATTACTAGTCGATCAATCAAATGTTCTTTTTCGATCGATCGAGAAGCGATCGAGTACCAACCGAGCCAGGCAGATTGTTTTGTGACAATTTTCTAATTTTTTCGACCGATCGAGACATATATTTGATTGATTGAAAACTGATAATTTTGAATTTTTCTAAGTGTTTTCAAATGGATAGAGTGCAAGGCTATGTGTAATGAGATTATGCATGTTTTCTAATTAAAAAGTTTTAATTTAAAACATCTAGTGGGAGAGAGATACAAGGGTTGGATCTCATAGCCTCCATTGTTGGTTCATAGTAGTATGAAATATATACTTTGTCTTTGCTTTGAGCTTAGCATTCCATGTGGAGAGTATTTATTTCATTGTCCTAAAAGATTGAATTTCTTGGTTTATAATGGTTCACCTTGTCTTAGCCTTGAGCTTTGCATTCCTTGCGTAGGGTGTTTTGTATCATGGTACTACAAGATAAATCTGTTAATGGTAGATGAAATGTGACTATACATAATTCTAGACAATGGTATACACAAGACTAAATATTATAGTATCCTCTATGCTGAGTTCTAACTATTATTATTTAGAGGCTAAATGTATAACGGCATATTAATAGTGTTTGATAAGAGTTATCATAATAGCACTAATAATGAGAATAGTTCTTAATCAATCATAGTATTTAATGTTCACTCTATGCTGAGGAATATTAAATATGAGATTGAGTTGTCGTTGCATATATTATATTATGGTTTTATTAAGGTTCCATACTATATGTTTATATGCTAAATTGATAATGTCTAGTTTACTTATTATATTCATGTTTATTGTTTTCAGATTTGATCATGGCATCATTTAGCCCACTTGTTACTATTCTTAATCAAAATAAACTGATTGGATCCAATTATGTTGACTGGAAAAGAAATTTGGACATTTTTCTTACTACTGAAGAGCACAAATAAGTGCTTACTCAGCCATATCCTAGCTTTCCATCATTAGATGCTCATCTTGAGGAAAAACAACGATATGGTTGTTGACAGGAATCTAATGAGATGGCCAAGTGCTATATCCTAGCATCTATCTCAAATGTTCTACAGCATCAAATGCAGGATGTAGAACTAGCTTCGAACATTATGCTAAGTCTAAAGGAGATGTTTGGTAAGCAAGGCCATTCTACAAAGCAAGAAACTATGAGGCAAATTTATAATACCAAAATGACTGATGGCACTTCAGTGAGGGAGCATTGTCTTAAGATCATCTCTAATCTAAATACACTAGAAGTTTTGGGTGCTGATATTAATGGAGAATCCCAAGTGGATATGATACTCCAGTCACTACCAAAATCATTCAAGGAATTCAGACTAAATTATAATATGAACAAAAAGATTTATTCATTGTCTGAATTAATGAATGAGTTGGTAGCAGTGGAAGGTATTCTTGGTACATCCAGTGTTGATGCTAATATGACTGAAGCTTATACTTCTCAACCTAAGTCAAAAGGCAAGGGTAAGAAGAAGAAGAAGAAGAAGAAGGGCTTCACCAAGCAAGATGGTAAGTAAATTGCCTTAGGAGTTGCCAACAAACGAAAGAAAATCAAAGGAAAGTATTTTCATTGTGGTGAGAAAGGACATTGGAAGAGGAATTGTCCAAAATTCAGAGCTGCCAATAATAAGGGTATGAAAAGTTCATTCCTCCTTGAAATATGTTTAGTACAAAATCCCACGGATTCCTGGTGTGTGGATTCAGGTTGTATTAATCAAATCTGCAATTCTTTGCAGGGGTTCTAGGAGACCAGAAAGTTGAATGAAGGGGAATTGTTTCTTATTTTGGCTAATGGGAGCAGGATTCCTATTGTAGCTGTTGGAGTGTTTAATTTATGCTTTGATTCTATAGTTTTAATATTGGAAGACTGTTTGTATGTACCTAATGTTCGTAGGATTTTCATTTCTACAACTTATTTAGGTAAACATGGATATTGTGTTATCCTTAAAGACAATGTTGTAATAAAGAAGGTAAAATGTTTATCTGTTCTGGCAATATTGTTTGAAAGTTCAATTAGTGTGTAAAACACTAATGAATGTTTAGACCCCCAATTTCAAAAATACCAACACAAGCTTATACATAAACAATATATGTGCGGAATGATGAATATAAGCTATATCCAAATTGGTAAAACACCCTAAACTATAATTAATCACAAACATAACAGCAATTAAAAGGTAAAGAGTAAAGGAAGAGAGATGCAAACACAAAGATAACACCAGCACATGTTATCAAAGAGGAAACCAAAGAACTCGGCGAAAAACCTCTCCGCTGCCCTCCAAGTAGTCAAATGATCCACTAAAGAATAAAATTGGGATTCATGAATAGCAGAAGATTCTCCAAGTCTAATCTATCCAATGCACCTAAGCCCTCCAAGCTTCTTGCTCCAACAGGGTTATGCCTAACCTTGTCTTCTTTAGCTTCCCGGATCCTGCAATAAGCCCATTGCATCAACCAAATGAATTGGTCATCTTCGAACTGCTTCCCAAGCACTGAAATAGCTCCTCACTGATATGAGTATGGTGAGATAAGGATTTGGCAAATGTACCTCTTAAGGATATGTCAATGGAGAGGGTGACAGGAGAGGAATTTGGAGAATCAAATGACAAAGATTGTGGACAAGTCAATCTTATTTTTCTCTAGGGTTTCTCTCTCAAAATTCTCTTTGGAAGCTCTCTACATTTCGTGGGTATAAGGGTATTTATAGTAGTGTATGTAAGGAATGTGAAAAGTCAGTTTTCATCCAAACAGGGCATTCTGGTGACTTAGTCTTGCGAGTGGAACAAGTTGAGAGTTTGAGTCGCGAGCTAACTACCTAGCCAAACTATACACTTTGTCTTATAGTGCTCCAGCTGTTGTGACCCTTTAGTTCATTGCATGCTTTACACGTGTGCCACTTTGGCGACTCGCCAGTTGCGAGTCAGTCGTGAGATCCAGTTGTGAGGCTCCTTTGTATGCACACATCTTGAGTTTTCTTCACACTCTCTCACACACAATCCTTACATAATTCCCACCTAAATACAGGGTATCTAATTTCTTAAATACAAGCAAATTTGGAACGGAATAAAGCCAACACATGACTGAATAAAATTAACCTTACATTGTTGATGGTCTTTATATTTTAACTCCTAATAAGCATGAATTATATAATTCTAAATTAGATAATAATTCACATGTGAAATCATTAAAGAGAAAGTTTCCTTCTACTAGTGATGCATATCTTTGACATTTACGTTTAGGTCATATTTATTCAAATAGGATTCAAAGACTGATCAAAGATGGTCTTTTAGAGCTATTGGACTTTGATGGATTTCCAATTTATGAATCTTGTTTGGAGGGTAAAATGGCTAAACGACCTTTTAATGCAAAAGGTAGAAGAGCCCAAGATTTGCTAGAACTAGTACATTCAGATGTATGTGGTCCTATGTCAACCCAAGCAAGAGGTGGTTATGAGTATTTCATTACTTTCACTGATGATTACTCTAGATTTGGTTATGTGTACCTAATGAAACGGAGGTCTGCACCTTTGAAAAGTTCAAAGAGTTTAGGGCTGAAGTTGAGAATCAATTAGGTAAACACATAAAGGCCATTTGATCTAATTGTGGTGGCGAATACCTTCTTGGGAATTTCAAGGATAACTTAACTGAAGATGGGATTGTATCCCAATTGGCTGCACCTGGAAATCCACAATAAAATGGTGTAGCAGAAAGAAGGAATAGGACTCTTTTAGATATGGTTAGATCCATGATGAGTTATTCAACTTTCCCAATTTCTTATTGGGGATATGCCTTAAATACTGCAATGTATCTTCTGAATTTAGTACCTTCGAAGTCTGTTCCTAAAACTCCTGTAGAGTTGTGGAATGGGTGTAAGCCTAGTATAAGACATCTCCATATTTGGGGTTGTCCAGCACATGTGTTAAAAGGAAAGTCTGACAAGTTACAGTCTAAAACAAAAGTGGTTTTCTTTGTAGGGGATCCAAAAGGAACTGTTGGAGGTTTATACTATAGTCATAAAGATAATAAAGTGTTTGTTAGTACAAAGGCCAAATTCTTGGAAAATGACTATATGAATGATTATACTCCTAGTAGAGTTGTTTTGGCAGAAATGAATGAACCTATAATTGAATAACCAATGGATGAAACTAGGGATGATGTGGTTGTATTAGATACACCATAAGACATTACTCATGAGATGACTAATACACAGGAGCCTCGTCATAGTGGGAGGATTGTTAGGCCACCTATAATATTTATAGGTATGGGAGAAACTTATGAAGCTATCTCAGAAGAGGCCGAAACTGATCCTTACACTTATGAAAAGGCAATGAGTGATATAGATGCACATCATTGGGGACAAAGCTATGAAATTTGAATTAGATTCAATGTATTCCAATCAAGTTTGGGATCTTGTAAAGGCACCTAACGACATTAAACCTATTGGTTGCAAATGGGTTTACAAGAGGAAGAGAGGGATAGATTGAAAGGTTGAAACCTTCAAAGCAAGGCTAGTGGCGAAAGGGTATACACAAAAAGAAGGTATTGATTATGAAGAAACCTTTTCACTAGTAGCAATGCTTAAATCTATCAGAATTCTCTTATCCATTGCTACTCATTATGATTATGAGATTTGGCAAATGGATGTCAGGATTGCATTTCTTAATGGCAATCTTGAAGAAGAAATCTATATGATGCAACCGGAAGGTTTCATAGCAAAGAACTAAGAGCATATGGTATGCAAGTCGAAAAGGTCCATTTATAGACTTAAGCAAGCATCTAGGTCATGGAACATTAGATTTGATCAAACAATCAAGTCATTTGGTTTTGAACAAAATCTTGATGAACCATATGTGTACAAAAGATATCGAGATAAAGTAGTAATGTTTCTAGTGCTTTATGTTGATGATATTCTACTCATTGGAAATGATGTAGGGGTAATGTCATCGGTAAAGGTTTGGTTGTCAAGCCAATTTTATACGAAGGACTTGGGTGAGGTTAACTTTATTCTAGGGATCAAGCTTTGGTCGGATCGCAAGAATAAAATGTTAGGCTTATCACAAGTTGGTTATATAGATAAGGTTCTAGAACGGTTTAGCATGCAAAACTCCAAGAAAGGATTCCTTCCTTTTAGACATGTAGTTCCTCCGTCTGATGACCAAAGGCCTAAGACTCTTGAGGAAGAAAACTTGATGAGACAAGTTCCTTATGCTTCTACAGTGGGAAATCTCATGTATGTCGTGCTTTGTACTAGACCAGATATCTGTTATTCAGTTGGCATGGTTAGCCGATATCAATCAAATCCAGGACCAAAATATTGGTAAGCTGTAAAGCATATTCTCAAGTATCTACGGAGAATGAGAGATTATATGCTTGTTTACCGATGTGAGGATTTAATTCCCATTGGTTATACAGATTCATATTTTCAATTAGATCTTGATTTTAGAAAGTCCACTTTAGGTTGTGTCTTCACCATGGAAGGTGGAGCCATAGGTTGGAGGAGTGTTAAGCAATCTTGCATTGCTGACTCCACCATGGAAGCTGAATATGTTGCTGCTTGTGAAGCAGTAAAGGAAGTTGTTTGGCTCAAGAAATTCCTTTCTGATCTTGGTGTTGTGAGAATGAAGCAAGTTCCTATCACATTGTTTTGCGACAATAGTGGAGCGGTTGCACAATCCAAAGATCCAAGGAATCACAAGAAAGGAAAACACATTGAAAGAAAGTACCACATCATTCGAGACATTGTTGCTTGTGGAGATGTAGTAGTAGCAAAGATAGATAGTGCAAATAATCTAGCAAATCCCTTTACCAAAGCTTTGCCCTAAAGGACCTTTGAGTCACATTTGGAGGGAATGGGAGTTAGATTAGTGCACAATAGTCTTTAGGGTAAGTGGGAGATTGTTAGGATTAATGCCCTTAAATCCTATTGTATGATGCTCTGTATGACATTATGTGTGACTTTATGTATAACTTAATATTGTGATTAATTAAAGTTGTTTTATTATTATCTAAAATAATGGTAACATGAATATTTGAACGTTATCATATAGTCCATGAGAAGTATAGTATGTGATTTACGTGATTTAGTCACAGAATATATAAGTCACAAGTTCTTTGTAAACTCAGAATTTTAGTTTGTAGTCGGTGATGGAATTGGGCATTCCATCTGCGAAGACTATAACATATCGACTAAGATGATTTGTCTTGATCTTGGAAGTGGAGACTTCTAGTTGATATGTTGATATGTTGATATGTTTTAAGAGTTAAGACATATTGAACTGGACTGCTGTAAGATTTACTATTTTCCTAATGACTGTCGAATGAATAATAAATCTCACAACTTCTATTTACATGAACTCTTAATCCTGAGAGAATAATAGATCTGATCATATAGTGTAGGTTGCTTTGATATATCAAGAGTGAGATCTAAAGTCACAATCAAAACCTCAGTATGTTGGGCAGCCACATTTAGTGTTGATGGAACATATATTCTCAAGATTGAATTCATAATCTCTTAACGGAGATATAAAATATTCCCTAGAGATAAGTTTAATGGGTTTGATTATTCAGAATGTTAGGCCTAACTACTTTAGTAAGGAGTTACTAAAGTATATATTTGTGAAATTGGATTTCATAAATATATGATGAATAACTTAAAGGATTAAACCGGGTACTCAAGGATTAAGATGTAGTAATCTTCAAAGTGGCAGTCTATATTCATGACTTTGTATTACTACGAATATTTTATAAAGGGGTTGCATGTACAATAAATCTTGGGATATAATTTATTAATAAGGCCTAGAGTGCAATTATATTTATATAGTGGTATTAAATATAATTTGTGGTAACTTTGGACCTGTTAAGAGTTGACAGAGACAGTTATCCATCCCTTGGGTCTTGCGAAAGGCTAGTTGCATCTTCTCCATCTTTTCTTTTATGGCCACGGTGTCCACGAAGAGCTTTTCAAATTGCTTGTTCCTTTCATAATTGGCCTTATCTCTTTCATCCCAACCTTCACCTTCTTCATCATCATGAATCTCCATATGTGTGGTCTTTTTGAGCCTAGCCTCCTCTAGGAACATCACTTTGCTCATCCATTGCCTTGAATATCTTTTGTGCGGTCTCATCATCAATTGGAGTGGTCATTGTTACTTGAGATGATTCTCCTTCTTGAAATACTTCCTGTTGATGCATGTCCTCAATCTTGACCAAGCGTCTTTCATGTTTTTCTTGGACCCAAATAAGAGTTGGGACGTGCTTTCTTGATCTTGCTTGTGCAATGGTGCTTGAAAAGAAGTCCCATCTTTATTAAGTCCATGTTCCAATTAAAAGGTTCTTTTTAACTTTAGATTTTCTTAGAAAGTATTTAAGTCCATTTTAATGAAGGTCCAATTACAAAATCACTCCCTTTCCCCTCACGAATTTTGCCCCTTGTTTCATTTGGGTTTTAGTCCATTTACAATAATGCTCTCATCTTACTCTTATGGGTTTTCATTAGAATGTACTTAGAGATTTTCAACCCTTTGCCTCAAATATGGACTTACAATGTATTCATCACCTTTGGGCTCTTCTTTTTTCATTTCATTATCATCATTTTTTTGAAGTCGCTCTCTAGCTAGGATATATTGTATCCTTCCATTTAAAGTCCATGAAATTCTCATCATTTTCGGCCTAGACATACAACAAAGAGGCCCAAGATTAGGGAATTTCATTTTGACTTGTAGGATGTTGGATGCTAAGTCCATAGCATACTTGCTACCTTAAGCCCAAAGTTCTCTTTTTCAAAAGGCTTTTGATTTATGCTTATGATATCAATTAGGATATAGTCTTATGAACATTTCAATTTCAGATATACCTTTGGACTTTGGGATAAGCCTCTTATATGTGAGAACTCCTTTTCTTGCATCCCAAATATCTTAGGGTATGCCATAATTTTTAGGTCATCTTTTAATTTTACATTTTTTTATCTTTTATTTTTCATTTAGAATTAGGTGAACACAAGATATATGGTTTGAACAATCAAGAGAAATAAAGGGTATCCTTTTTTTGATAGGATCTAGGATTTCTCTAAGTGTGGGTAGGCTCCTTAAAGTTAAAGGGATAGATTAGTAGGTCACTCATAACTAGGTGGACCATGATTCCAGTTGAGGACCTAAGTGGACCTTTTGGGATTGGTGGCAAACTGTTAATGTACTCAAAGCCCATTGATAGGTGTTTGGGGCCATTTTTCGGTTACCCCAGCCACGTGTGATTTGTTGGAGGGATGACCTTATTAGGCCTGAGTTCTTTTTGGGGAGTTGCGCCCGGAACTCAACATTGGGCCATGTGGTCCAATGACTACCGGTGTATTATTAAGCCTAACAATCATTAAGGCCATAATCTAAGAATCACAATAATTGTTGAGTAAATATGTAATATGTGTTTGACATGGTAGCTTTGATTAGCTGTAGTAATAGTTGAAATAAAATAGTATTTATTTAGAGGTAAAGTAATTGTGTACTCAACTATATAAATTTAAAGATAAGGAAGCAAAGTCATTTATCTTTATATGGTTTGTAACCCCAGTTGTACAACTTCTGTGAGTTGATAATATCCCAGCAAAGTGCCAGCGATAGAGAGGCAGTTTGCTAGTGGTTGAATGAGTTTAAGCCCTTTGTGTAGCATCAGTGAGCTGACAGGATTCCAGCAGGATGCCAACGGTAGAGGCTAGTTAAGCTTGCCCCTCTTGTCATGCATTTAAATGAATTTAAGCCTTGGTTAATAGTTGTAATAGTAATTGGAATAAAGTAATATGTATTTAAATGTGAAGTAATCATGTAATGATATAAATTAAAAGGTAAGGAGACAGAGTCACTTATCTTTGATGGTTTGCAGCCCAGCTGTGTAGCATCAGTGAGCTGATAAGATTCCAGCAGAATACCAGCAGTAGTTTGCCATGATGATTTCAAGATTGAAGGGAAAAAATGGGTGCAACTGGAGGAGAGAGTATGCCCAACTGTGTGTAGGGGTTGGTTAAGCTTGCTTCTCTTATCATGCACTTAAATGAGTTTTCCCCTTGACAATGCTCTTTTAGTTCTTGTGAAGTTATGAATAGTGTTGCCTTACATGAGAAGGGCTTTTGTATGGAGTATATGTGCCTTTTAAGAGAAGGGCTTTATGTAAGAAGTAATTGTGCCTTCTAAGAGGAGGGCTTTGATATGAGATCTTGGTGCCTTCTAGGGGAAGGGCTTTAGTAATAGCAGTTCATGCCTTCCATGAGAAGGACTTTTAGTATGAGTGTTTGGCATCTCTTAAGAAGTATGGAGATGGTAAAATATATAGATGTGTTGTGAGATGTAGTATTTGTAAGATGTGTGATATATGGAAGTATGAGAGATATGGTAGTTAAAGATAGTAAAAATATGAGATCATAACTGTTGGAGAAGTTGTAGAGATTGCTTTCCAAGATGAGGGATTTTGTAAGAAAAGAGTATGGAGATGTGTTTAGGTATTTGGAGATAGAAGCAGTAAGATAGGTGTAGAAGAGTATTGAGATGTGTTTATGGTCAGTAAAATATATGTATTTTCAAAATGTGGAGAGTGAGACAATGAGTATATGAGAGTAATAGCATTGTAGTGTGTTTAGCAAAGCTGCTGGGATTTTCTGCTGGGATTATATGAAGGCTTATGAATGGAATTTATAAGCTAAGGGTTGAAGAGTTTAGTTCCTAATTTAGAAACTAAAAACCCAGAAGCTCAGTATTTCATTAAGAGCTTCAGAAAATCATTCAAGGGAAAAAGAGTAGGGAAGCTTATGAGAGAGTTGTTCTCCATTGGTGTCTCTCCTTGAGGTGTTGATGAATGATCCCGTTAAAGCTGAGTTTAAGGGGATAACTTAGCAAAAATCTCAGCCAAAATCTATACCAATCAGCAATGAATCTTCAGAGAATCCATCTTAAGATTTGGCCAAAAATGGTATGTTAAGCTTTAAGGTATTCTTACTATGTTAGGTAAGAGTTGCTTGGGAAAAAGTACCAGAAAAGGAAAGTATTTTAGCAAGAGAAAAGTAGTTTCTATAGTTGGTTTTGGTTTTAGCCAAAAGTGGAAAAATCAGTAATGCTTAGGCTGCTAGGTCAGTTTTCACAACTGTTCTGAAAAGGTTGTCCCAGCTGTCAGGAAAAGCTGTGACAGTTATCATGAAAAAGCTGTTTGCTTTGGGCAGAACCAATGGGGTCAGATGGGTCATTTCAGACTGCTAGAGAGGTCCTTTCAAGGATTTGGCTGAAAAATGGTAAGGTCTCTTTGGATGGTATCTTGCTATTCTGGGTATAACAGCTGGCTGCTGGGATTTCAGCATTAAATGGCTGATGATATCACTCCCAGCCAGGTGTCAAGTGTTGAATACACTGCTGGGGTTCAGTTGGAAATGCTTCCTTTGATGGGTGTTTGTGTTTTTGGTGCAAGATTCCATTACAACACATTTCTAGCAAGTAATAGAAGGATTGGTTGATAGATAATGAAGCTTCAGAGATTTAGTCAAGGTCTCATTGTGTTGTGACATAATCTTCGTGAGTAAGAAGAGTATTTAATGCTCTGCTCTGGCAACTGGCAAAGAAATATATGATCAGATTATGGTAGACAGCAGCTGGATATTCAGAGATATCATGAATATTTTGCATAGAGAGAGATTAAAGATAGCCAATCAGATTAGGCCACGTGTTTGAGCTAGATTTTAGCTGAAAGAAGTAATGAGATTTATGTAGAATAATATAATGAAGTTTCTAAATATGTATAGCAATAGCTGGGGATTGAATGAACAGTAATCTTCTCAGTCGTTAGATGGTTGGGAATATCGAGCATTTGTCACATGATGAATATCAAGCTTTAGGAAAAGAGCAATGGGGAATTTTATCATCTAAAGTGCTATGTGATAAGAGATGCTTACCATATGTTACCCACTACACACGGACTTGTCAGAGTTTAGGGAGTTGAAGAAGACACGCCAAGCAACGTGTTTCTTTTATCAACTTTAAACCGCTGGAGTTTTACTAAACATACCTCTTGGCCCTCCAAACCACGACTTCCAAAGTTTCTCCAAAGAGACTTATGTGTTTGGATCATAAGCCGAAGGTGAGATGACGTACCTCGGGTTTTGTTGTCATTTTGTGTAAATATGGGCCCTTGTTGAAGAATCCGCTTGCCATAAGTGTAAGAGAGGTAATATGGGCCATGAGCTTTGATTCATTGCTTAAGCCCGATCCATATGTTGATGTTGATGATGTCATGGGGTTATGATCCCAATTGATGAAGAGGAAATATGGACCATGGACCCGCCTTGTGAAGTAAGGATCTCGTGGGCCATGTGAGCCCAATCCGTGTAGTTGAATGAGATATGAGCCTATTTTGGGCTTTAAATAGATTTACCCATAAAATCAATAATATGTTGATGTGGCATGGGTTGCTAATGAAGTAATGCCATGTGGGCTGAAAAAATGGTCTTCAACAATAGGCCAAGAATGTATTAACCCCTTGTGATAAATTAACCAATTGATTTAGCCAAGTTAATTAATTAATTCAATTAACATGCAAAATGCATGTTAGCACAAAAAAAATCACCAACTAACTAAATATGTAGCAGAAAATAAATTGACACGGTGATTTGTTTACGAATGGGGAAAACCTACACTGTAAAAACCCCACCGGGTGATTTTAAGGTCACCACTCCCGAGAATCTACTATTATCAAAATAAACAGTTACAAGTAAAGGAATTCCAGTACCTTATACCAACCTACAGTTGAACCCTTACCCCAATACCCAATTGGCCTTGTTATGTAGTGACAATCTCTCCTATTCAATGCATGGCTCCCAGTACGTGACTAACCAATAGATGCGCGGATCCCAGTATGCGACTTAATCACCAACTTGAGAAAGATGTTGGTTGCAAAGTTCTTCAATTCATCACACGATGAAGATTAAGAAGCTCTCTGGTCATAAAACCCTAAGGTGTACAAACACAGCAGCTTCTTCAAGAGAAAGATGAACTAGGGCAAATTATATCTTCGGTCACAATTTGCATGAACACAATTTTGCTTCACACTTGTGCAACCTTTTACGGTCCTTAAAATAATCTTTATATATGTTTAGGGTTGTGAGAAAAGAAAGCCTAAACATGTACTCACAGATTGGATGCAAAACAGAATTGAAAATCTGTTTTTCATAAACCTCGATAGATAGGGTATCTATCGAGCTAGCTGTCAAACTTAGGGCTTCAGTAGCTTTTTAAACCTTGATAGATGCTAGCTGTCGAGTTTTAAAATCCAACACTTCTTCACTTGTTTCTTGGACAGATTTGCATGGGTTTAACACTTGATCTTGAAACCTTGTTCCTTGAAGCATTAAACACATCCTAGATCTACCCAATTACAAGAAAAATGCGTTTTGTCAAAGGATTAGCCAATTACATAAAATATTGACATATATTGTTATCATGATTCACATATGTCCTAACAATCTCCCCCATTGGCAATCCGTGAGAAAACCACAACAAACAAGTGAACATATGAGAGAAGTCATAAATCACTCAACTCATATTCATTTGTTGAATACAATAAAATCTATCCTAACACAAACTCCTGCGAAACTTTGCAAGAAGAGAGTTTATGGCAAGTAGACTTTGATAACCTGTATTTCTAAAACACTTTAAACAAAACTCATTAAGGCATCTTAGTGTGAAACAAAAATATAAGATTGCATACATGAATTAAGAAACATGTGCATAAAGAAAGAAAAGAAACAATACATGGAAAGATAGGTGAAAGAAAGTAATAACAACCTCAATATATATATCAACATAAGTATAAGGTGTGCTATCACTAAGTGGTCACAAGACCAATGTATAAGAGATAATGTATCTAAAATAGAAAGAAAAGAAAAGATACATAAATCCTCACTACATCCCTCATATACACTCTCCCTATCACAAAATCTCCTATACTAACCCTCCCCCAATGAGTATGACTACTCTCATCTCAAAACTACTCCCTCTTTTTGTCACGAGTGACAAAGGGCAAGTATATCAAGTAGACATCTCATCATCACTGGGCAAGCTAGCATCATCATCCCCATCAGCATCATCACTGCCGTAGCCATCGTCACTCTCATCCTTGAACACTAGTGGAGATGGAGAAGAAGTAACAATGAAACCACCTATGACAGCTTGTCGTCATGCGATACAACCAACATGGGTGTTCACTTGACACAACTCATCACTGAGAGTGTTAAGGTGAGCATCCATGCGCACAAGCTATGCCATGATGGCCTCAAGTGTCACTCCACCCACAGAAGATGAAGGAACGGAGGTGGATGGAGCGGTAGAAGTTGGGGGAGCTGCCGTCTCTGTCTATGGCTGCCTCAGTCTAAGCTGTGTCGTGCTCCGTCTAACGGTAGCAGCATCTACGACACCCATCAAGGAAAAATGAGGGGACTCAGTATGGGAGAAGGAAAAATGGCAAAGTATCCGCGTGATAGCCGAAGGAAAAATGAGCTTATCACGAGTCGTCGTATACCTATAGACATCTCTAAGGCATATAATAAAGTGAGAAGGGAAGTCAATAGAAATATCCTCTAAGAGGGACAACAAAAATCGAGCATGAGGCTCTGTAATGGAGTTATAGTGAGACAAAGGATGAAGAATGAATGTCATCACCATTTTAAGGAACCTCGAACCTTTTGTAAAGCCTGAGCAAGGAGTGTTTTGACGGTCACCCTCAGAAGAAGGTGTCTCATAGAAGCGAGATGAGAGTTCGTCTTTGGACACAGTCCGCAAACGATCGCAACCAAGGTAGTCAGGATGCGCTACCCTAGGAACGTGTAGTACCTCGAATACAATATCTGGAGTAACTACAATGCGCATACCTCGAATGCGAGAGAAGAAATGAGGTACAAAAGTATCGATTCAATGCATATTGGAGTAAAACTCTTGTATGATCACAGAGGAACAAGTGATCGGGATGTCACAAAGTGACTCCCAACCCCTACTGTGAATGACAGTGGGTAAATCAGTGTCGGAAAAGTCTGATAGAACGACGTGGCATTCCGTATGAATACCTCGTCTACATAAGTTCTTCGAAAATTCCTTTCGGACTTTATCATCATGGAACCATACAGAAGAAGGTGTAGGATCAAAAAAAGAAGATGCCCCATAACGCAAAGGGTTCTAGGACGGAGTAGATTTGCGTTTAGGTGCCATAGAGCAAACTAACGCAAGAAAGAGAGAGAGAGAGAGAGAGAGAATCAAAAACGTACCAACAACAGTAGTATATAAGAATATAATGAAATTGAAGGTACGTATGCATGAAAATGCATGAAAATGTGACATGCAAACTTAAATACATCATGGGCTTAGCCCAATCCAAACCTACCAGTACACAACATTGCAACAAAGTAAACACACATCTAAATGCATGAAACATTGTTATAATGCAAATGTAAATGCAATACATGATGTTTTAAAAACATTTAAACAAAGCCCATCCCAAAAATTTCACAAAAACCTCAATAATTTTGAAAACTCCCAAAAATTTTCAAAAACCCCAAAAGTTAGGTAAAAACTGCATGAAATGTATGATAGAATGATGAAAAGAGGATCATACTTGTGAAAAATGCAAGATCAAGACCAAAGAAGGAGTGGGGAAAAGATTTGGAGTGAGTAAGAGGTGTTTGGGAAGGTGAGAAGTCTGATAGGATTGAGAAAAGTGGGGGAGAAATCGCGCAGATCCTTTATGTAGAAACTCCATAAATCTCGACAGATCGAGATGTGTCGAGCGGTGTCGAGATTAAAAACGCGTGTAATAGCTGTCGAAGAGCTATCCAGGATCTATCGAGAGGTGTCCACAACAAAGGAATCTCAATGGATCGAGGAAGCTATCGAGAAGCTATCAAGCAACCAGAAAGTATCTCGATGAATCAAGCAGCTATCGAGAATGCAATAAAAAGCAACTAAAGGGTCTCGATAGATAGCCTAGCTGTCGAGCGGTGTCCAGCAGCTGTCGAGATTGCTTAAAAATAGTTTTTCAAGGAGAGAAAAACACAGATATGAATGCAATCAAACATGCTATACAACCAATGATCCAAACAACATTTTAAGCTCTCAAAATTGTCTCTCAACAAAAAAAATGTTAAACACATAGATCCAAAACACACACACACACTAAACATGTCTAACCAACTTTACATTTCAAAAACAAGTTAAGATAGTTTAGTGAGCATACATATACACAAGTATTCCTTGTGATGGCCAAATCACATTATACCTGCACATGTATTAAAAGTAGCAAAGAATATTACGTGTTGTGTGTGAAAAATATCGCAAGATTGCATAAGTGTCTACATGTTATGATGATTTAAAATATGAGAAAATCACTTTAACTCACACACAATCATAACTTTTTGATGGGGACTATCACCTTTGAGGTACATCCTATAACTCCCACATCTCCTAGAATACATGCTTGCAATAATGTATAAAGCATTTTGATTCTTTTTTCTTTTCATTTTTCTTTGCATATTTTTCTTTTAAGCAAATCATACATGGGCATTTAAAAGATAGAAAAGAAATACCCAATGATGTTAAGCATTTGACATTCCACTTTTGCTATGCCGAAGCATACAAATGTCATTTCATGATTGGCGGGCAACAGTGGTGAGATGGTTATTTATGCCTTTCTCTTAGGATTTTCTTGTCCTTGTCATCAAAAAGAGTGATACGAGTGTTAAGCACAAGAGATTACTTAACCTTACTCATCACAAACACGAGCCACAAAACTCACTTGCTTAGTTGTGCATAGAGATGCTCATCTAAGCTACAAAAGATACAAAGTTTAGAAACATTTATTTCAATGGCCATCCAAGGTACACAAACACACACTATTTTTGTATTTTTTTTTATTTTTCAATTTTTTAATTTTTATATGAAAAATAAAATAAAGCAAGACTGAAAAGAAAACAAACAAAAAACATGTTATTCAAAGCAATGCATAAAACTAGACTAACTCAAAGCACGAAAGCAAAAACACACAAGTAATGCAAAATAAAAACAAGAAGGGGAGAGAGAGAAAAAGTGACAGAATCAATTAGAGCCCTTTTCCTTCCACACATTGGAAGAACCTTTCTGTTTAGCAAACCCTTGATCTGGCAGTGAAGGGGAAGAATTTAAACTGTTCAAGTTTGAAAGAAACATGAAGGCTTTGAGAAGATCTCTGAGAGGAGCAAAGGAGGATGGAAACTGATTCTGGTTTCTCGACGCGATCATGCTATTGCTCTGTTAAGTGGCTAACCACTTATAGCAATTACGTCAAGTGTGTCCAGCTGCTCCACAGTGATAACAGAAATGCTGTTTTTTCTGTTTGGGCTTTTGAGTATTTCCTTTCTTAGTCCTAGGGTTCTTGATCTCTTTCTTATCAAGCTTAAGGGGTGCTCCTAAGATAGATTTACCTTTGTCTATGTTCTTACTAACTAATTCATTTTTAACATCATTGTTCTTAGTTTCAACATTATTAGCAGGAGGAACAAAAACAGCAGTACTAGAAGTATCAATACTAGGAGAAGAGAAATCATACCCTAAACTAGTTCGATCAGACGCAGATTTCTAAAGACTAAGTATGTCATTGGGCTTTGCACTTGAAGTCCTTTCCAACTAGGATTTGACTTGGAACAGTTCTGCCTTAAGCTTCTTGGTCTTCTCAGCCAAGAAATTATTCTCAAATCTCAGTGCTCCAATGGTTTGATTAGCTTTATCAAACTTAGTGGAAATTTCTTCTCGTTCAAGCTCCACTTAACCAACCTATACAACTTCTCATACCTTTCTGAGACCTTGTATAACTTTGCATAGGCTGTGTGGATGTCATCTTGCTCATCCATCTTTTCAAACTTAGACTTCACCAATTCCTCTTCTTCATCCACATCTTTAACAATCTCTTAAGTAGGATTTACAGCGGCAGTAAAGGCATTTAGGATTCCATCATCCTTATTATCAAAATCATCATCAGGCTCAGTGTTGCTCAACGTAGCAACAAGTGCCTCGCTTTTCCCAATAGTCTTGAGATACGTAAGGCACTCTTGTTTCATGTTATTGGAACCCTGACACCCAAAGCATTTTGGTCCTGAGAGAAAGTGTACTAACTGCCATCCCTAGCATCCTTCTTCCCTTTGTCTTAACTCTTGAACTGTGAAGAACTAGATTGCTTTCGGTCCTTGTCAAATCCTTTCGCGTTGGCATTCTTCATAAACTTCTTGAACTGCCTCGTGATATAGGATTTCATCTTAAAATCTTCATCGTCTGAAGACTCGTTAGTGTCACTGCTCTTGGCCTTCAATGCCATGCTTTTGCTCTTACTTGATTTCCCGATCCTTGTCAAACCTAACTCATAGGTCTGTAGATTTCCAACCAACTCTGTCAAAGGAATTTTATCAATATCCTTTGATTCCTCAATCGCGGCGATCTTGGCATGAAATCTCTCAGGTAGAGATTTGAGCACCTTTCTCACAATCTTGGGTTCAGGAATGGTTTCCCCAAGATTAAAGGCTGAGTTCACTATGTCCTTGAGCTTGGCATAGAACTCATTGAATGACTCATCCTCCTCCATCTTAATTTCTTCAAAGCTCGTAGTAAACCTCTGAAGCTTTGAATCCTTGATAGCCTTGGTTCCTTCATAGGTTGTTTGGAGAATGGTCCATGCTTCCTTAGCAGTTTCAGTAGAGGATATCTTCTTGAATTCCTCATTCGTGACTACACTAAATAGAGCATTCAATGCCCTACTGTTAAAGTTTACCACCTTGATCTTAGCATCATCCCAGTCGGCCGGCGCTTCCGTAGGCTTGGTCCAGCCTATCTCCACAACTTGCCACACCTTTTCATCCAATGACTACAAGAAAACTCTCATGCATACTTTCTAGTCGTATAGTTAGTGCCATCAAATAAATGAGGTATAATAAGAAAATGTCCTCTATCCATGACAAAAAGGGGTCAATGGATCACACAGCAAAGATTAACACCTAATCAGAGTGTGCCTACTTTGATACCACTTGATAGGCCAAGAATGTATTGACCCCTTGTGATAAATTAACCAATTGATTTAGCCAAGTTAATTAATTAATTCAATTAACATGCAAAATGTGTGGTAGCACAAACAAATCACCGACTAACTAAATATGCAGCAGAAAATAAATTGACACGATGATTTGTTTATGAATGGGGAAAACCTACACGGCAAAAATCCCACCGAGTGATTCTAAGGTCACCACTCTCGAGAATCCATTATTATCAAAACAAGCGGTTACAAGTGAAGGAATCCCAGTACCTTATACCAACCTACAGTTGAACCCTTACCCCAATATCCAATTGGACTTGTTCTATAGTGACAATCTCTCCTATTCAATGCACGACTCCCAGTACGTGACTAACCAATAGATGCAGATCCCAATACACAACTTAATCACCAACTTGAGAAAGATGTTGACTGCAAAGTTCTTCAGTTCATCACACGATGAAGATCAAGAAGCTCCTTGGTCACAAAACCCTATGGTGTACAAACACAGCAGCTTTTTCAAGAGAAAGATGAACTAGGGCAAATTCTGTCTCCGGTCACGATTTGCATGAACACAACTTTGCTTCACAATTGTGCAACCTTTTACGGCCCTTAAAATAATCATTATATATGTTTAGGGTTTTGAGAAAAGAAAGCCTAAACATGTACTCACGAATTGGATGCAAAACAGAATTGAAGATTTGTTTTTCATAAACCTCGACAGATAGGGTATCCATTGAGCTAGCTGTTGAGCTTCGAGTTTCAGCAGCTTTTTAAACCTCGTTAGATGCTAGCTGTCGAGCTTTAAAATCTAGCACTTCTTCACTTGTTTTTTGGATAGATTTGCATGGCTTTAACACTTGATCTTGAAACCTTGTTCCTTAAAGCATTAAACACATCCTAGATCTACCCAATTACAAGTAAAGTGCATTTTGTCAAAGGATTAGTCAATTACATAAAATATTGACATATGTTCCTAACATGATTCACATATGTCCTAACACCCATCCTAAGTTAAACAAACATATCTAAACACAAACAAAGCAAGGAAACAAGACTAAAGCAGAAATGAAAGAAAAAGAGTTTAGAACTCAAATCTTAAAACAAAAGCTCCTAGGCTTGATTTTGACAATTCCCTTTGTCAAATCTGTTCACAATCAAACAAAGAAGTGATTAGTAATCTTTAAACTCAAAGATCAAGGCCAGAAAAGACCCCAATCAGAAAATATTGACTTGAGGATGTTTTATGAAAAACTCCTTCTTCGATTCACTATTTCTCATGAATCTTATGTTTTCCCTTAGGAGTTTCTCTGTGTTCTTATAATATACCATGTAAGGCTGTATATAGTTGAAAAATGGGGGTTTGGAATAGCTCCCAAACAATGTGGGATTCATTCCAAACCTTAGCATTAATGTAGAAAACTTGCCTTTCATAACTCTATGGAACCCTAGTTGCGTACGCAAGTCCGTGCCTACGTACGTATGCATCTGACCTGTGTATGCATACGCATGTATACATGCGCAAGCCGAGGGTTTCCTTGGCGTTTATTTTCCAAAAATAGCTTTATTTGCTCATAAAAAGTTATATTTTCCATTTTAACATTTCCCAAGTCAATTTAGAATATGGTTGGGCCCTAAAGCAACCTTGGGCCTTAGTATTTTAGCATCAATAGGGAACAAGGGCCTGAGTCATAAGGGGTACAAAATGCGGTGTCTACAGAAGACAAACGTGCCATCAAGAAAATTTCCTAAAAGGGACTCGGGGTCTCGTGTATCAAAGACGGGTGTGAACCTGCACGAGATAGTAGGAATTAGGCTTAACGACACAAGCAAGCAAGGATTCATGCGTGAACATGTAGGCAAACATGCAAAGATGCAAAGGAAGCAAAACGAGAGGCACAAAGCAAGAAAGACAAGCATAACATGGCATGGATCGGAGAAAGGGTATGCATCAAGAAAACCGACATTATAGGGATGTGTTCTCAAAAGTAGTTACACCCAAACAAGCCACAAACTAGACAAATGCAACCGCAAACAAGGAAGTGGCCCCAAAGACCAACAAGCACAAGCCCACAAAAGGCACCAAGCATGGCAAAACCTAGATCTAGGTAAGCAAACATTGATATATAGCAAACAAGCAAGCAAGCATACTCATGCATAAAGGAAATGATCCAAACCCTTTGATATAGGCCTAAGTGTATGGATGTAGGCCTAGACCAAAAGATCTAGATCTACACCCTACGTAAAGGGCCAAAACGCAAGAAAGAGATATATAAAGAGACATAAAGGCTATAAAAGCACATGGCATAACATCCAACATGTAGATCTACACATGAACATGGCACGGAGCACATCAAGATATAGATCTAGGCATAAACATGGCAAGGAGTACCTAAGCATGTATATCTAAGCACAAACATGTCAAGGAGCACCTAGCATGTAGATCTAAGCACAAACATGGCAAGAAGCACATAAACATGTAGATATAAGCACAAAAAGGTATTTAGACATATCCTGGCCCAAGACGGCCAGGCCAACATCATTAAAACAATAAAACATGTTAGAAAGTAAGGAGACATGCTAGAAAAGCTACAAAAGATGCAAGGAAGCTAGATAAAGCAAGAGATATACTATGGAAAGAAATAAAGTATGTTATAAAGCAAGATAAAGTAAAAGGTGTAAATAGTGGCTAAAAAGCTACATTTACACCCTTAAAACCTCATATCTAAGGTCCTAAGACCAAGGAAAGGAAAAAGAGTACAAGAACACAACCTCTTGATTGTTGAGAAAAAAGAGAAATGAAATGTTTTTGGATGTGTTTGGGAGAGAATTTAGAGAGGAAAAGAGAGGAAATCTACCTAGAAAAGTGCTCCAAAATGCCCAAAATCCATCGTTTTTGAAATTTGGTGGTCTGGGGGGTTAAATAGACTTTTGGAAAGGGAATTCTGATTTTGACCCATGAATAGTTGTTGGAAATGGAATTTAATAATATTCGCAATGACGCTAGCCCCAACTCGTTTTAACAGTCGGATCAAAATTAGGGTTTTTGATGCCATCGGGAGTCAACCTTTGGTCAAACTTGGTCAAAGTTGACAAAAATCTTCGAGTGGCTCAGGTTTGATGTAGAAAGATGAAAAATGTTGTCTTGGGATGATTTTGACCAACTTTGACTTTCGGTCAACCTAGGGTTGACTGGGGTGTTTTGGTCATTTTGACCTGAAATGGCATTTGAAATGCTCCAATGCCCGAATGGGTTGTGCCACGTCAATCTAGATGTTTTTGTAGCCCCATGGAGAAGAGATAATATTTTTGGAATTTTTGGGGTCTGGCATGCAAATCGAGGGTGTACAAAATACGGTATCTATAACAGCCCCTTCTTTATATGACATCTCAATTGCAATGAGAGGTGTTGGATAAGGAACATAATTCCGCATTTTGTTGCCCCAAATTTACGTGTGATAACTACACTGCTCATGGGCCAGAACCAGTCTTACCCTAATAAGGTTAAGCCTCTAAAGAGGATCTGATCATCTCTAGGTCCTTTCTTCTCAATTTGACATTCTTTGGCACTGAGAATATGGAACATGCTTACAAGCAAGGATTTTTAAGCAAAGGGTTCATGCTTATCAAGTGCATAGGTGTCCCTTTTTTAAGCTTATGTAGGGAGAACTTGAATGATATGTTTGGCTTTTTGAACTCTTCAAGTTTGAAGCAGGGGTTGGGAGAGAGCCCTAACCTTTTTGAGGCATGACTCCTTAGCATATGTGAATGATTTTGTAATCAATGATTAACCAAATGTTCAGTGTCCCACGACCAACTGATCCTTAGTGATTAGTGAGGTCTTTCCATTAGGTTATAACGTGGCCTTGGGGTTAATTGGGTGCTTGAAATGAAGGATATTAGGCTCAAAACTTTAACATATGGGTGATTATTTGGTACAAGCTCTATCGACTAAGTAATCGCTCTCAATTAGGACGGACTTTCTTAGGACCGTAATATATGGGTATGGTTTTCCTAGGCTTACGGGAGGATATTTTTTGCTATGAAATTCTTTGAAGGGTTTCCTAAAGTCAAGGATTACACTTCATCGAGAATTTTTTTTTCGATTGCCTTCCATGCTTGGCTATATCCTCAATTTGAGTCCATCTCTTGAACTTTGTCCCTTTCCATCTTTTGGGGGCTTTCATTTAATTTTTCTTTGGCCCATGTCTCTTGACTGTTTCGGGCTAAAATATTTTTCTTTTGCCCTCTCTTTGCTTGGGGCTCCATTTGACTTGATTGGCCCATGACTTTGTCATTTGATTGATTTGGGCTCTTTTCTCATTTTTCAATTAGGGACTCATTTGATGGACACAAATCTTGGAGGTCACCTGGCATGAGATTCTCATAACCATCTAAACTTCCCTAGTGTGGGGGGTAATCCTTGACTGGGTTAAACAAGAAGAGAATTCAATAGGCTCAATTAGGCTAGCAAGGGATATTTTTCTGCAACCGGGACGGTAGTGAAATGAATGTCTTTCTCCATCATCCTGAGTGCTTACTTCTTAACCTAAGGAGCTTGAGTGCCAAATTATAAATTTGGGTAATTTTTGAAAAATATTTTCTTTCTAGCTCAAAGGGACTATCAAGTGACATAACTATTTGGATAGCTAAAACAAATGCCTCCATCATTTCAAATCCAATTTGTTGGTTAATGAAACTTGAACATATGGTCATTCACTGATTCAGGGTCCACACCAATTTTAGGTAAGACCTCCTCGAAGGGTTAACTGTCAAGAAGAGAATTGAATACGACACTTTGCAAAAGTGGTGAATAGTTTATGAATGCAAGGTTGTTGAGATGGGATATCATGAGGTGAGTGTTTGGGGATCACATGCGGCTCATCCCTAGTAAGACATAGCCACTTCACTCTAACAACTCTTTCTCCACAAAAGGTGTTTTGGCATTGACTTGCCACTCTTAAAAGATGCATGTGTTTCAAAACACAAATTTTCATGATTTGATCTTTTGATTTGAATCTTTATGCTTTGATTTTATTTTGGAAAATCCTTTTTGAAAAATATGGACAAGATTGAAACAAACCTAAGCCAACCGAGATGAAAGAAAGTTTTTTAGGATAGTGTTTAGGATGTGGTGCCAAGGACAAACCTAGGTTCCAATGTCTCCGATGGATGGCATTCCCAATATCCAGAAGCTTTTGCAAAGGTCCACTTAAGGGATGAAGGTCTCTGCCTCACAAAGAAGCCTTAGATGCTTAACCCCATATTTGGCATACATCTTTTGGATGAAGATTTTCTCTGATGTGTGGTGAAGAATCTTGTGAAGTGCAAGCTTCATTTTCATGTTAATCGTTGAGATGACCTGTCAAGGCAACATGGCACATTAGGGACCTAAGAAAGGCAATATGAGAAATCAACAAGAAGGGATGTTAATGCAATTCCCTGATATTTTGATGGGGCACTGTTGCCCAAATGCTGAGGAGGAAAATGGCTCTCTAATTGTATTATCACAAATGTTCAGATGTTTTGTCGTCACTATTCATTTAAGCATGTGATGCAAGTGACGTCTCATTGGCTTAATTAAAGCATGTTCCTAAAAAGGAAATTGAATTGAGTTAGTGACACATTAGACTATGCCAGATCTGATAAAATAGGAAGTATTTTGGTCCTCATTCGACCAAATTTAATCCCTTTACTCTTCCACCATGGTTCACATGTTGGTGCTCATCATGAGCAAGTTCTGACATTGTATCACTAAAGTAGCCAAAGCTGATTTCTCGTGCATCCGAGAATTGTTGAGTGAATTACCATGGCTGAGATGGTCCTAATACTGCTAGAAATGTCCCATTCTCCCTGAATGTAGGCTTGTTGCCTTCTTCCATCATCAATGTGGAAGTCAAACTTTGAGGGAATGCTTCAAGCAAGTTGCAGGATCATCTGATGATCCTGCAAAGAAATTGCGACTATGGCTCTTGCTAAAGCTCAAGATGTTGTCGAGTCTATTGTCTAGAAGTCCATTTGAAGGGGAGAGACCGTGCGAAAAGAGCTGCCCCAGTGTGGCAATTTCCATGGTCTCTCAATCACTTTCACAACTTGGTGAGATTTTCAACTGAAGGGTGTGAGGATTCACATATCAAGACACCCAAAGACATCCCAGGATACTTGGAGGAAGAGAGGATTTTGCTTAGGAAGACCCAAAGGAAATAGCTAGACTACCCAAAGGTGAAAAAAGATTTTGAGGGCAACCCAAAGGAAAAGAAGATTTAGGGAAACCGAAGGGACCACCTAGACTACTTGAAGGTGGAAGAATGCCTTTCTGAGGGAAACCCAAAGGAACCACCTAAACTACCCAAAGGTGAAAGAAGATTTTATTTGGGGAAGACCCGAAGGAAACACCTAGACTACCTAAAGGTGAAATAAGATTTTGTCTGGGGAATACCCGAAGAAGGCTCCTAGACTACCCGAAGGTGAAAGAAGATTTTATCTGGGGAATACTCAAAGGAAAAAACCCACTGAGGCAAGCTAAAGAAAAACCAAGTTTGAGCTGGTTGATCTTGCTTGAGAGGTATTGGGTTCTTTTCACCTTTTCGAGATGCTTTGAAAAAAGAGTTTGCAAGCCATACAAATTGACTCCAACTTCTGGCTGAATTCCTCTCCTAGACTTGCAGTAGCTAGACGTTGAGGTTTAGTTTCGGAAAGGGTGTGGTCTCGATCGACACATCCCTAGTGTTTTTGGAATCAGTGCCAAATTTCCACGACAAAAATCCGACAGCATTTCACCTTACTTTCGTGGTGGAAATCTGGCAGCGCTTCACCTCAGGTGCGTCATAGCACACAGAATGTTATTCTCACCAAGCTTTCACTGTAAGAATATGGCAACGGAGGTGCCCCATTTTCAAGGTGAAAATTCGGCAAAGTTTCGCAGTTAGTGCGTTATGGCGAACTTGCAAGGTTTTATGCTTGTGTATATGGCACGTGCCAACATGCTCGTGCTAGGACGAGTCGGAGCCCCTCAAAGCATCAAGCATATTGATGTGCGTCGCATACACGGGGAAACCGACTTGGTGACATGGATCAGGATGATCACACCACGATGATCATGCACACAATATAGCATGAATATGCACCTACAACCATCGCCTTGAGCACATACCCACACTACAAGGTCAAGAGCACTCGTGACCAGAACAAGTTGCTCACATAGCCACGAGAGTCCATCATACAAAGTGCATGATCACCCACACATGCAGGCATATACACACACACACACACACACATATCATGCACAATGCTATCACATAGAGCGAGAAAGTAAAGAAGACATTGCCAATGTCCCAAGGGTATGGCCAAGCAAGGTACAGGAAATATAAATCAGACATTGCCATACCCAGAGAACGCAGCCCAAGCAAATTACAAGAAAGATAAAGGATACGTGGAGAGGGAACCCTAATACATGATTCTAGGGAAAAGGATAAGAGAGAAGAAGAGAGAAAACCACTCGGGAAGACTAGGCCTCCTAATCTATTGAACATTTCCCTCGAATGTGATATGGTGATATGATTCTAGATGAATGCTAGGGTTCGTTGATCATCGTGATAGATGAATGATTAGGTTTTGGGATGATCGATGCCATGACTCTATGCTTAGATGTATGCTAGTGTGTGTGTGAGTATAGATACTGTGAGAAATTGGGAAACTTGGGTGATCACAAAAAAGGGGTTAGGCATCAGCACCTTCCCTTTTCAAGATAATATAGAGTCACCACTTATTTTATATGTAAAATAAGAAAACTTTACAAACTATAATATATATTGAATAGTATGCATTCTCATTAATTTGAAATAAATACATCTTGGTAGAAAGAACTTTACATTGCTTTGATTCCTAGGTACAAATTAGTAAAAAAAAGGAAAATACAAAGCCTTGTTTCCTATTTACAATCTACCAAAAATAAAATAAGATAATAAATCTACCAACCTAAGATTCTAATGTTCGGGGGCTAGGTTACAGGCTGGGAAGGTGTTAGGCACCCACTCTGCCCAAACAACGTTTGGTCTTCTAGACTTTAAATGACCTTTTAAATACCCAATAAAAAAATGACACGCAAATTGTTGTGACAATATTCCTAAATCTAAAATGTGCAGAGTACTAGATCTGTTGCATTTATTCAAGGAGAAATCACATCTGAATTTTATTTGTAGGAAAAGGATTTTTAAGAGAAGTTCAAATTAAGCAAAATGAATTTTTTAATAAAAAACTCAGATCTGATTTTTTTAAAATAACAGGGAATGGATTTTTTGAAAAGTTCCCAAATCTGATTTCTTAATTAAATAATAGAATGAATCTCCAAATCTAATTGTTTAATTAAGAAACATAATGGGTTTTAAAAGAAATCGCAGATCTGGTTTTTCAAAGTAAAAAAAATTATGAATTTTTAGAATAAAATTCAGATCTGATTTGTGGTTTTGGAAAACAAAGGAGATTTGCAAAATAATTTCAAATTTGATTTTTGGTTTAAGAAAATAATGGGGTTCTGAATAATGATTCAGATCTAATTTTTGCTTTAAGAAAATAATGAGGATTTGAAAAATAATTCAGATCTGATTTTGTTTTAAGAAAATAATGAGATTTTGAAAAATAATTCAGATCTGATTTTGTTTTAAGAAAACAATGAGGTTTTGAAAAATAATTCACATCTGATTTTGTTTTACATAAAGCAACAGATTTAGGATTTAATCATATGCATCACATACCTACATGAACACAACACATATGCATAAACAGACATACATCATATAACCAAAAGAGAATCAGGGCAAACAAAAGGAAGAACATGTTAAGAGCATGGAGAGTTGAATCAGTTATATGAACATGTAAATAAAGAGATGGAGACTTACTTGCATGAACATATTCTACAAGGAGAGAGTTATTTCAGAAATCAAGGAGAGTGAATATTTTCTAAGATCTATAATAAGAGCCACTTGATAGAAAAGAAATTCCTAAAGCAAAGCTTCCAAAAATTTCTTTAACGTAAGGGGAGTTAGAGAGGTCAGAAAAAGGTCTCTTGAATGTTGGCAGGCCTCCTCTATTTATAGAGGTGTTAGTTGCTTAGAAAATAAGCTAAGTTTGCTTAAAAATTAAGTCCAATCAGCTTTAAAAATAAGCAAAAAATGTATGGGAAAAATCCTAAAAAGAGGAGATTTGGATAAGAGTAAGCTGATTTTTCAAATCAGAACACATTTTAGTATTTTTGATCATATCTTTTTACTCAAAATTTTTATTAAGTTGAAATTTTGATAGCTGAAGGAAAATTCAATTCTCTACAACTTTTCCAGAAATAGCCTAGTCCAAAGTTCAAGTTTTACTATGCCAAAAGTGCCCCGGAATGTGAATCTGAAATTTGCTACTTGATTAGCACGCTCTTGAAGTGTTTCCAAGTCTAAAACTATATTTGGACGAATTTTAGAGTTATTTTCATGATAAACCTCATCCAAAAGTGATAATTAGGATTTTTAAAACAATTATTTTGAATATAATTATCCCAAAAGCCTAATTATCTACAGGCTTTAAATATTATCAGCTTAATTGTTTTAATCCTGTGCAACAAATCCCACTTTAAGAAAAATACTTAACCAATCACAAAAATTCATTTTATTTATTTTAACCAATAACCAATTAAAATTAATTTCAATTAATCACATGTGATCAGTTCCACCCACACAAAATGCATGCAGACCATGAAAACTTGATCTCATGATATCTTTCAATTCGACGGTCTGATTTGATAATCTTGCATATCCTCACGACCATTAGAATCTCAAGATCATTTTTATGATATGTGATGAATGATTTAATACATGTAATGCAATTATGATTTTTTGGGAACTTGGAATGGTCATTTTAGTCAACTTTCAAGATTAAATTATGGGTGCAAAATTAAGTTTCTATAGAATGCCTCTCATTGACAAAGCTTTAAAAGCGAATGTCAACGTAAAACAAAGACACTGATTTTAGCAACCATGATTTAATCGAGGTTGATATTTCAAAGATTTCCTAGCCCTAGAACCTAGAACCTTGGGACATAGAACTAGTGTTTTGCTATCCTACAAAAGAATAAGAAATGTTGAAATCTAATTTTCTTGATGAATGATGAACCTGGGTAGAATCTTGAATGCAGATGAGGCAACCAAGAACTATATTCGCTCGATCTGAAATGAGGTGACCAAGAACTGTATTCTCCCGATCTGGAAGCCAACTGAGAACTTTATTCACCCAATCTGACTTGGAATGACTGAGAACTCTATTTGCTCAATCTAGAATGAGGTGACCGATAACTGTATTCGCCAAATCTGAAAGCCGACAAGAACTTTATCTGCCCAATTTGACTTGGAATGATTGAGAACTCTATTCGCCTAATCTAGAATGAGGTGACCGAGAACTGTATTCGCCCGATCTGAAAGCCAACTGAGAACTCTATTTGCCCAATATGACTTGGAATCATTGAGAACTTTATTCGCCTAATCTAGAATGAGGTGACCGAGAACTATATTCGCCCTATCTGAAAGACGACTGAGAACTCTATTCGCCCAATCTAACCTTTAATGATTGAGAACACTATTCACCCAATTTGGAATAAGGTGACTGAGAACTGTATTCGCCTGATCTGGAATAAGGTGACTGAGAACTCTATTCGCCCAATTTGGAATGAGGTGACCGAGAACTGTATTCGCTTGATCTGAAAGCCGACTGAGAACTCTATTCACTCAATCTGGGCATCTAGATTTTCCTGAAATGGACAAAGAAAATCAAATTAGAATTGTGATGATTCATACTTTATTCGCTTAATTTTTGGGGACGTGAAATTTTCCATTCCTTTTTCTTTCCCCAAAATAATCAATTTTATCCTTGGGAAATTTCCTCTCTTTCTTGGAAAATCTCCTCTCTCTCTTTTTTGGATGAGTTAACTCAAGTTTTACTGAGTCAAATCAGTTAAACTTGGGTTGACTCAACAATTAAAAGGGGGAAGAGAGAGAGGGGGGGGGGGGGCGAAATTTTGGCCTCCCTCTCTTCTTATTCATCTTTTCTTATTTTGTTCTCTCTTTCTTCTTCCTCTATTTCCACTATTCACAAGCTCCATATCTCTTGCATTTTCTCTTTTTCCACACCATTTGTTGCTTAGAAAATCACTTCTCTAGTCTTCCAAACTTGATTTTTACCACCTTCTTGAAAATCTCTTCAAATCCTTAAGTTTTTTAGTATCCCTGAAAAGCCCATTTTTCAAACCCATTTTCAAACCTTCATCTTTTTTATCTTCCATGGCTTTTCCTCTTGGTCCACCTAAGTTCCTCACATTTCATGGGAAGAGATATAATCCATCAATTGAGTGGAATGATGAGGAGGAACTCCTTCAAGAACCAATCAATCATGCTCCATACCCATCCACCAAGGACTTCAATGTGAGCTCATTTTTTGTTTTTGTTGGTTAATTTGTTGATTTCTTGCTTGGTTGAGAACTTTAGGTGGGCATTGTTATTTTTGTTGTCATTTGCTCTCATGGGAATTCTTGGATGTTGTATGATTTGAGTGAAAATTATTGTGTGTAGGCATGTTGCTTTTTTCGGGCATTTTTGAATTGTTGAGTTGTTTGATATTGTCAAGTTTGGACAATGTTGATGATTTATCGAGCTTTGCATTGTATGTAGCTTTGGGCATTGTTGGATGAATTTTGACTTGATTGGGATGTGTAGGCATTATTTTTCATGGGTATGAATTGTTTTTTTTTTTTTTTTTTTTTGGGTTGGATGTAGGTTTGGGACATTGTTGAATGAATTTATGGAGATGAAGATTTTTTGTTTTGAACTATTGATTGGGACATTGTTAGATGAATTCATGGATATGGAAGATTCTTTGAACTGTTATTAGGATGTCGTTGAATTTTAATTTGTGAAATTATTTGTTAGACACAATGGCATTTTCACTTGGTTGCTGGGATTTTTGAATGGACATTCTTGGAACAGGGCATTTTCATGGATATAATGATGATTGACAAAAAAAAAAAAAAAAAAAATTTGGGGTTGATTATATTTCTCACGTGAGGTATTTTTCTTGGTTGGTTACCTAAAACTCGTTTATTGACACTTCCAAAGCGCTCTTTGCAGGCTTGGCAAATGGTGATTGATGGCTTAGATGCCGAGGATGTGGGTTTTATTTTTTGGTTCATTGGTGGAAGTTTGATTTGGTTGTTGTTGTTAATGCTTGTGAATTCCAAAATATTATGAATGACATTTTGAATTCTTTCAGCCACTTCACCATTGTTTATAATGATGATGTCCTTGTTTATTCTTGCTTTATTGATGAACACTGGAAACATTTTTATTCATTTTTAGATACTATCAAAAGAAATGGTCTTGTTGTCTCTACTAAGAAAATTGAACTGTTTCAAACAAAAGTCCGATTCCTCAGCTACGACATCTCTAAAGGACAAATTCGTCCTATAGATAGAGCCATTCAATTTGTTGATAAGTTTCCTGATGTTATCACTGATAAGACTCAACTCTAAAGATTTCTTGGGTCTTTGAACTATGTTGCTAATTTCTACAAAGATATGAGAGAACAATGTAAACCCCTTTTTGATCGGTTACAAAGTAATCCTCTTGCTTGGTCTGATGTCCATACTTCCCTTGTTAAACAAATCAAGTCTCATGTTAAGACATTGCCTTGTCTTGGTATTCCTACTATTGATGCTTTCAAAATTGTTGAAACTAATGCTTCTGACATTGGTTATGGAGGTATTCTAAAACAAAGAGTTTCCTAGAGTCATCTGAGCAAATTGTACGATTCTATTCTGGAATCTGGAATTATGCACAGTTAAACTATAGTACTATTAAAAAGGAGATTTTATCTATAGTACTATGTATTTCAAAATTTCAAAGTGATTTGTTAAATCAAAAGTTTTTGTTACGTATTGATTGTAAAAGTGCTAAATATGTTATTGAGACAGATGTTGAAATATTAGTTCAAAACATATTTTTGCTAGATGGCAAGCTATTTTAAGTGTTTTTGATTTTGATATTGAATACATTAAACGATCTCAAAATACCATCCCTAATTTCCTTACCCGTGAATTTCTGCAGTGTCAAAATGGCAAGTAGAAGATCCAAAGATACACATCCTGCTGAAACCTCCAAACAAATTGTCAAAAAGAACTTGTTTCTCCTATTGAAATTGCTAACCGATTCACCACCCTAGGAACCATCCCTATGCCCAATTACTCCTCTATTCTTGCCTCATCCTATGACCCTTATTCTATAACCCCTGTTAACCAACCTATTAGAACTGCTTTTCCCAGAAGTTCCTCTATTCCTCAATATATCAAAAAACAATATTTCGAAAACTTTTTTTGCATTGAACCCAACAGAGCCTCAATTTTTGATCCTCTCAAACTTGCTAAAAGTTATTTCCCTCCAAGGTTTCATTGGATTCCTGAGCATAACGAAAAGAATTTACAGTATTATTCTGATCTCTTACGTTATGAAAATCTATTATTATTAACACCATAAAAGACAAAGATGATTCCTCCAAAATTATTTACCACAGTGTTTACCTAGTCAATATTATTCCTGGAGAAAAATGGGGGCCTTCCCTAACTCTACCAGAACAATGTCCACTTCCCCCATTCCCTATTTCTACCATGATTACATTACTGCTTGGTCAAGATTTATGCTTCACCAAAATGAAAACATGTCTCATTCGTGGTTTGTTAACTTTGATAAAAATTTCACTAGTTATCTGCCTCTTTGGTTCAACCGTTGGTGGACTCAATTTGGCCCTATTAATGACATATTCCCTAAGCCATTACTTGATGCTTTTGAATGTTTCAAGAAATTTTATAAGGTTGATGCTCATGGTGCTAAGTTCTTTGCTTTGCTTCACTTTGTTAAACGCCATAAGATACCTTGGATATTAAAATGGCAATATGAAAAAGATGGTGATGTTCTTTCAAGACATTGGTATGTGAAATGGTGGGGGAAATTCCCTCATACTCAAAGTATCATTGCTACAATTTCTAGAGAATATTCATCTACTGCTGCTTTCCCCATTGTCAAGGATGATCCACTAGTGCAACCTCCTGTCCTTACTGATGCTCCCTCCTCCTCTTCCACCAAGAATACTAAACCTCCAGCAAAAAATAAGAGCTTCCCTATTGATGATTTAAGAAAAAACCCCGATGCTCTTTTTGCTTTACTTAAATGGGCGGAAGAAGCTACTGCCAATCATGGAGATTCCAAAGAGTCTTCTGAAGAATCTGTTACCCACAACCCTTATTTCCTTTATGACCAGGAACTATTCAGTTATGATGAGGATAACACTCCTGATCTTGGGGAAAATTGATACTATTTGTCTAGCCTGCATAATGGCCAAAATGTTCCAAGATTCTCTGCTGATATGTTATAATGATGATGGATGATGTTTTTCATGCTTTCAACTATTCCAAATGATGATGTTTCTCATGCTACTTTCAAGACTACTTTCGACTACTTTCAGCAAGAAAAAGACAAGCCTCTTGCTACGGATGTCTGGAAGACAAAAAGAAAAATTCACTATTCATTGCACGGTTCACTGATTACTGTTCACCAAGTACTGTTCACTCTTACTGTTCATGACACTGTTCACTCCGAATTTTGCCTATTTAAGGGGGGGGGGGTTGTCCCTTAAGTTTAAAAACAGAATTCTCTTGTGGAAAAAACCTTCTTTCTTTTATAAGCCTTCCTTTGAGTGAGAGAGTTCCTTGCTCCTACTACTACCACTATTTCCCTACAAACCTTGTAACTAGGACTAGTTCAAGCTTTGTAACTGTCAAACTATAACCTATTCTGTTGAGATCTTGTAACTACTACTGTAAGTGTTTGTTCTACTTTCAATAACAAGTATTTTTAGCTTTCTATTTAATATACTACTTGTGGCTACCGCCATCTTGGACGGTTCTAAATTGCTTTGATATATATTGCTTGGCTAGTTCTACCGCCTTACTTTTGTTTTAAATTACTTTGATTATACTTGCAATACCGCCTTCTTGGCTGGTTTTACTTTGCTTACTTTACTTTCAACATATATTATACTGTGCTTCTGTGCTTCTACTTCCATCTCTTCAGTTGTGCGTCCCCTTCCCCTATTTTGGTATCAGAGCCATTCTTTTCTAGCCAGTGATAGTGTTGTGTCTTTATCTCTTGTCCGTGCTTACCCAAAACTTTGATACTTTGTTGTTGTGTTCCCTTCTTACCGTTGTTGGCACCACCCTAGGCGTAAAGTGAAGTCCTTGAACCTGACTGTAAGGCCCGCTTGAGCCAAGAGAGGGCATGTAGGGCATGAGAGGTATAGGGTTGCTTAGGGTATGTGTTACAAAATGCAACGGTTGTGAGAAAAACATGATAATTGATTATTAAACCTAGGATAGTATGGATAGGTTGTGGAGATCCAACTCCTCTGTAAGCTCTAGGACTGGTTGTCCTCTTGATATTGTAAATGAAGAAGATCACACTGTTGAAGATAATGAGTTCCCTGATTTCCATAAATGGAACATTCCTAAAGTTGATACTAAAACTATTTACAAAACTAGTTGGGCTGAAACTACTTTTCATCCCATTTACAAAGTTAGAACTGTTGAACAAATATTTTCTATTTCAAAAAGTCATGAAAAATGTTGCTTGCTTTCTAAAAGAAATATTAATGATTTCATTGCTAAAAAGCTCAGTTATTTGCATATTGGTATGGTTCAAGTTGCTATTAAACCACTTACTAGAAAAGGAATAAATGCTTCTATTCTCATGTGTTTAAGATATGCTAGATTTAAGCTCTTTAAAGATAGCATTCTTGGTATGATTACTGTTTCTTTGTATGATGGTCCTATTTATTTCAACTATTATCTTGATATTACTCTTACTTTGGATGATCCTAATATTATTAAAGCATTGACTTTGAATATTGCTTCATCTGGTTATTACATGGAAGAAGGTACTAAACCTTTTGCTTTGATTTATCGCATTTATTACAGACTGTTAGGTACTCAATTAAACCCTGGTGCTAAGAATCATAGAGAACCTTCTAGTAAAACAATGTTAATCACATGTTCAACCCCTGATGCTAAAGTTCAAGTTCCAAAAATGATTCAATGGCAAGATTTTAAACCTCCCACTGAATGGTTATTGGAACAAGATTCCCCTGTTGCTAAACCTGTTTTTGATGAGCTAGATCTCACACATATTCAACAATATTTTGATGGTACTGTTAAAATACGTTTTCAAAACAATCAACCCTTAAGGATCAATGAAGGAAGACATTCCTTTGCTGGATCTGAAAGTATTTCAAAAAGAGATCAAGATCTCAATGATTTTTTTGCAAAAGAATCTTGAAAAACCTACTAATTTAAAAGTGAAAGGTGTTTCAAGTGATAAATCTCAAATTAGCTCTGTTTTCTATTCCACTATAGCTGAACCTTCTTCTCCATATGGTAGAACTACTAATGAAGAAGAAGATGACACTAAATATGTTTGTCCATCTGATTCTGATTTTCCTCCTATTGAAAATCCTATTTACCAAAACCAATTAAGAGTTTTAAATGTTTTGGATGAAAGCTTTGAAATTGATATGGTTTCCTTGTATAATGAATTTATGCTTGCAAAAAATAGAAATAAAAGAAAATATTACCAAGGCAATTTTGCTCAGTCTGAAAAAGACCGTATTAAACAAAAATGGTTAGAAAATATGAACCAATTGAAAAAACACATTTTGTTTTTTGATTTTCTTGAAAACTATTATGTTTCAAAAGATCAAGTTTCAAAAAATCATTTGAAGGTGATAAAAAAATCAAAATTCGTTAAAGAAGACAAAACCACTATTAGGTCTAATCATCCGCCTCTTGAGACAATTTTGATAACTACTAATAAGAAGACTGATGTTAAAGCCTCCCCTTTCAAAATTGCTAATGATCAAACTCCCATTGTTAGTCTTATTGAACAAAACAATTTTACTAATGAATCTTTGCATGTTATTGGTCAACAGCTTGACCGTAATAAAGAAAAAATTGTTGAAAAAACTGTTTTTGTTGAAAAACTTGTTTATGTCAAAACTAAGAAACCTTTGATTAATTTACCCAGTCAAGATAAAAAATTTAAGTTTAAAACCTCCCAATCTAAAACTCTTGAAACTGTTGAAAAAATGCTTGCTGATTTAAAAGTTAAAACTGAGGGTACTTCTACAAGTATTGCTTGCACTATTTCAAGAAATGAAAAAGAAATTGTTTTTGAAGAAACTATAGATTCTGATACTATATCTTCTATTTCTACAAAAAAGATTTTTGATGATGATTTTCCTGAAATTAAAAGATTTGTTGGAAGTTCCAAACCTATGTTTTTTACAAAAAATTGGTATTCAAAACCTACTCCTCCTGATATGTAGTTTGAAGAAAGACCTTTCCAAACACAATTTTATGTTTCTGCTGATAAAATTTATGAATGGAATATTGATGGTTTGTCTGAACAAGAACTCATTAATAAAATGGGTTATATGTCCATGGTTGGAATTGCTTATGTTAATAATCATAATCTTGAACACCCTGAAATTGTTGACATTCTTGCTACTGGTTTTTCGGGCACTCTTCGTGGATGGTGGGATTCATATCTCACAGAAGATTCCAAAGAATCTATTAAACATGCTGTTAAGAAGAATGATGAAGGTTTGCTTATTTTTTATGAAAGTATTGGTTAAGGTATTCTTGATGGTGTCAATACCTTGATTTAACTATTATCAAACATATTGTTGGTACTCCTTCTAATGTTTCGTCTTGCATTTTTGATCTTTTGAATAATTTAAGATGTCTTACTATGTCTGATTACAAATGGTACCAAGATGTTTTCCTTTCCAGAGTCATGCATCAGAAGGATTGTTACAAGCTTTTTTGGAAAGAAAAGTTTATTGACAGTCTGCCTCCCATCTTTGCTCATAAGGTAAAACAAGAATTAATTGGTAAAAATAATTCCATTGATTACGATAATTTTACTTATGGTGATATTTTAAGCACTATTAAAAAACTTGGTATTAATATGTGCAATGATGAAAAACTATTAAAGCACCAATTAAAAAATAAAAGAAAAGCTAAATATGAAATGGGTAATTTTTGTGAACAATATGGTTTGCCCCCTATTGCTCCTTCTAGGCAAAAGGGTAAGTGTAAAGACTCAATTTGGATTGGACCCAAAATAGGCAAGGGTTTTTAGACCAACAAGCCCAAACAATCAATTTTTAGAGAGTGGGTGAAAGAACTAGTTCTATTATGGAGAAAAGATCATGATAATTAACGTTCAAAACTAACCAAACGATAAAAACTGTCCTCGGCTAGGTTTCATGAGTTTTTTAGGGTTCTCTCGTATTGATCAACAGAGTGCCAAAAGTTCTCCCCCCTTTTTCCTCCTTTTTCATGTTATATACCACCTTCTTCACATCATTTTCACCATACACGTGTAGGTTAGATTCTAGGAACTCCCTCCTGTCCCATTTAACACCTCTCAGAATCTTCAACTAGCGGCCATAAGACTGCTTGACTACTGTTTAGGTATCACCTCCACATTAATGCGGCCAGAGAATTAGGTGGAAAGCATTTAATGTGGAGGTAGCAGTTTTAGAAGATATTTGTTACCTCCCTTATCCCTTATCCGTTTCTCAGTTACAATACAACCTTGCGGAATATCCAGGGTAACAAGATAGTTCCATCGACCCTGGGCCATCATTCCGAGGTGAACTTTATCCTCGGACGCATTTTGGACTATCGTATACGATCTCCACTTCCTTTTCTTATATTATTCACACCATGTCCTCATTTAGCCATCCTCGGATGGATTACCGTCCTCGGACTGGGCCATTGGGCCACAGGCCCATTTCCTACAATCTTATCAATACCTTTGTAAATAGTTGGCCCCACAATAGCCCCTCAAAATCTCGCTTTTTGACACCTCGAAAAAAATGGGGATTTTGATATCCCGTTGTCATCCCTTATGTGGATTTGTCTAGCCTCCGAAACGTATTTCTACCTGCCCAAGGCACGTTCCTGACGTTTTGGCGTCCAAAACACGCCATCATTAAATTATGACAGCTTCTTTGTCTCCCACGTTCAACAGCAAGATGCAAATCTAGCGGTGAAAGATCAACCTGGATTTATGAGGACTTTTCCCACTTACAATTTTTGCGCCATTATAAATAGCGTTTCAAATCAACTCTCTTTTCAGTTACAACAATTATACAGTCTTAACGCTCATACATTGAACCTGTCACTCTCTTTTACCTCTCCGTGCGTTCATAAATACCAAAAACTTGTCTGAGGACTTCCTTTTTAAACTTGTAAGTCTCCTTAAACCTTCTTAGCTCTCATTCCATTTTATTAGCTTTTCTTCATAACTTTTTAGAAAATGGGTAGGTTTAAGTGTCTGATTGAGTTCGAGGAGGATATAGAGATATTTAGAGCCAAGTACTGGATTCCCCCAATAGTGGGTATGAGGTACGCTGCCCCAGAAGCGTGGGTAAACGATAGGAAAACAGGAGAAATGGTCATCCCTATGATTGCCTTCATAGAAGGAGGGATGACCATTCCCATGGGTAATCTCACTAGAAACTACCTTAGATTCTTTAGGTTATCACCCACACAGTGTGCCCCAAATATGTTCAGGGTGTTAGGGAGTATAGAAGTCCTAAATGAGAGGATGAACTTAAACCTGACCCATCACGATATGAACTGGATGTACAATCTACATCATCTGAAGGGGCAGGGATATTACCTTAAGTCTAGGCATCCCGAAGTAAGGCTAATCCAATGTCTCCCTACATCAAATAAGGGCTTAAAGGATGATTTCTTAATCTTTTCTGGGGAATGGCACGATGGCCTACCCTGCCCGACTAAGGAGGGGAAACCAAGTGTGGGTTCAGCTGTAAACATATATAACTTAGATTGTACTTTCCTTTGACTCACGTTATTCTTATTTCTGACAGAATTCTCTTTTCATTTTAATGGTTTTACAGACAAGCATTCTACCAGACGCCAGTTCAGATTGTTCAACAGAGAGAGTTTAGATAGAATCCTGTGGTCTGAGGTGTACGTAAACGAATCCGACGGTCAGTTGCGAGCAGCACACAAAATCCTTGAGTACAAACCCATTTCCACAGCATTTCAAGCTCCCAAGTGTGTGATAAAGGCCAGAGATCCTCGGCTTCACCGCATTAGTGTAGCTTTCAAAGGATTCATCGTTCCTGAGGATGTTCCGATTCTTGAAAGTACACCCCTCACTCAGCCGCTCTTTGTGGCCACCCCTTCGATAGGAGCATCTTCGTCTCACCCCCTTCCTCAGGCAAGGAGGAAAGAAGAAGAAGAAGAAGAAGAAGGAGAAGAAGAAGAAGAAAATCCAGAGGGGATTGTAGAACTGGAAGATTCTTTGAACGAATTTGAAGTGTTCAACTAGCCAGCATCGCCCGAGGATATTTTAGACGAAATGGACATCCAAAGAAAGCCCCAGAGGAGTTTGATGGACTTGATTGAAGACCAACCTGGAAGAGGTGCACCAGGGAAGTCCACTCAACCCCAACTTCCTCCTCCTCCCAAGTCTCCTCTCCCTCCTCACCAACCATCTCAGCCGTCTAGGCCTGAACCTAATGATCCGAAAAGGAGGAGAGAGCCGAAGGACAAGAATGTGGTAGAGACTGGGGGATCTCGTCTTACTCGTGAAGACGAGGTTCAACGTGCTGTGAAGCAGCAAAAAGTTAGCCATAGGTCACACCGAGGCGTGGAGAGGGTAGATACCCAACCTTCAGAACCCCAGGCTCGGCTCCCAGCACCCATACTTGGCGGTGAGCCCCTGAGAGAGGATGCATCACTTAGGGACTTCAACGGGGGCATCGGGTGCCACGTCGCCTCGATACTGGAGGAAACCCTCTTACTCCTAAAGGATATGACTGAACTGCAGGGTTTAAAAAAGAACGAGGTTTTCCTTAATGCCAAAAGATACTTGGGCATGGTGTGATTTTCCTCTTACTTTGGTTTGTTTGTTTGGTTTTTATTTTTATTTTATTTTTATTTTTTTTTTATAAATATCCTACACACAGTTTTTATTTGCCATATTTCTAACTCTTTTTCTTTTCAGGCTGTCCAAGCCACTTTTAGACTTGAGGAGATGACCAACTCCTACTGCCAATAACTAGATGATGAAAGAAAGAGGCAGGCAACAACTATTCAGACACTCACCATTGCTGAACAAAGCAATGTCCAGCTAAAGAAAAAATTAGCCGAGGAAGAACATGCTCGGAAGAGCGCTGATTCGGCTTTAGAGAATACTCAAAGGCAAGCCGAGGACCAAAGAAAGCGCTTGCGAGAGGCTAATGACCAGTTGACAGCCTCCAAGGAGCAGATAATAACCTTGAGGAAACAATTGGACCAAGCCCAAAGACTCAAAGATCAGGTTGAAAAGGCAAAGGCTGAGGCGGAGAAGGCGAAGGCAGAGGCCGAAAAAGAAAAAGATAAGGCCAAACAGCGTGGCTATGACGTCGGCAAAGCTGAGACTGGGAACAACCTTTGGGCTAAGGTGCCCGTTGTATGTTGAGCCTACTGTGCTCAGACTTGGGGAGAAGCTCTCAACCGAGCTAGGGTTGAGTCTTCTTCTGAGTTAAGAAGGCCAGAAAACATTTATTTCCCTCCAGCTATACGAGCCTCACACCCTCCTCTCCACCAAAAGGATGCGGCCTCTGCAGTTGCTGAATCCACCGAGGAGGCCCAAACCCAGAATCCTCTTCATCCCAATTAGTAGGAACGACCCAAAATATCTGAAGCTCCAAGAGAAATCTCTTTAGACAAGCTAGCAGAGGTTCCTAAGGAGGGGGTTGTTTCTCAAAGTTTTGAGCAGGCTTTGGCTTCAACTATCTTGCCTGCTGAAGAGATTTCTAAGGACAAAGAGAAGGAAGTTCCTCCTAAAGCAACTGACAAAGCTCCCAAGTCCAAGATCCAAATAAAATTGAAACCATAGTTAATGTAGTGAAATTCCTTTCACTTTTTGCTTAAAGATAGTTATAATGAGATGTATATTTTTCTTTTCTAAATTTATATGGGATCTTGCTACTTTATCTATCTTATATGCAATTTACATCGTGAATATTCTTTGTTCTTACTTGACCATACGCCCCAAAAGAGTAAAGTTTAAAGTTTAATGATATAAGGGAAAATGCAACTTTATGTGTTTTAATTGAGAATCTGAGGAGGTTATAATTGTGAACCCCACAGCAATACGAAGTTATTTTTTTAATTTATCAGTTCTAATAAGTGTCCAAATCTGAGAAAGTGTTCTGAATGTTTGAATAGCATGCAGGTCCTGGGTACCTTAAAATGCTTTAAGTGATGCTCATGGATCTTGCTTTGATATACAAATTTGGTTATAATTCACTTCAAAGGGTATTGACTTTCGCTAAGTTTGTGGTCCGAAGAACCTGATGTAACTTAGTTCCTGTTTAATACTTCAATAGATGTCAAATGGTATTAATTTTCACTAAGTTTGTGGCCTGAGGAGCTTGATGTAACTTAGTTCCTATTTAATACTTCAATAGATGTCAATTGGTATTAATTTTCACTAAGTTTGTGGTTCGAGGAGCTTGACATAACTTAGTTTCTTAATACTTCAATAGATGCGAAATGGTATTAATTTTCACTAAGTTTTTGGTCCGAGGAACCTGACATAACTTAGTTTCTGTTTAATACTTCAATAGATGCCAAATGGTATTAATTTTCACTAAGTTTATGGTCCGAGGAGCCTGACATAACTTAGTTTCTGTTTAATACTTCAATAGATGCTAAATGGTATTAATTTTCACTAAGTTTGTAGTCCGAGGAACCTGACATAACTTAGTTTCTGTTTAATACTTCAATAGACTGGGAAACAAAAGATACACAATCGAAATGAATTGAAAAATGAAGTAAGACAGAACTGTTCTTATTAATAGTAGTACCTCTTTAGGTTGCTTACATTCCAAGGATGGATTATAGTTTTTTCATCTAGATCTTCCAAGTAATAAGCACCTATTCCTGCCACCGATGTGATACAATATGGTCCTTCCCAATTTGGTCCTAGCTTTCCCCAGGTTAGGTTCTTGGTAGTTCCCACGAATTTTCTCAATACCAAATCTCCTGGGGCTAACGGTCTCAATTTCACATTTGCATCATAACCTTGCTTGAGCTTGTGTTGGTAATAGGCCATTTGGACCATTGCATTCTCTCGTCGTTCATCTATTAAATCTAGACTCTTTTTTAACAGTTCATCAGAGGTGAATGCGCTTGTTCTCAGCATGGGAAAACCCGTTTCTAAAGGAATTACAGCCTCAGCCCCATACGTCATTGAAAATGGAGTCTCTCCTGTTGATCGTCGAGGCATTATTCGATACATCCAAAGGACATGTGGTAGTTCTTCCACCTATTTTCCTTTTGCATCATCTAACCTCTTTTTAAGTCCACTCACTATGACCTTGTTGACAGCCTCGGCCTGCCAATTTCCCTGTGGATAGGCCGGAGTGGAATATCAATTCTTTATCCCCAAATCGAAACAGTACTTCCTAAAAGCCTTGCTATCAAATTGAAGGCCATTGTCCGAGATAAGAGTTTGAGGGACCCCAAATCGAGTAACAATATTCTTCCAGATAAACCTCTTGACATCCACATCTCTGATATTAGCCAAAGGCTCAGCTTCAACCCATTTGGTGAAATAGTCCATGCCAACCAACAGGTACTTTTTATTTCCTAATGCTTTAGGGAAAGGACCCATAATGTCCAAACCCTATTGTAAGGACTCAATTTGGATTGGACCCAGAATAGGCAAGGGTTTTTAGACCAACAAGCCCAAACAATCCATTTTTAGAGAGTGGGTGAAAGAACTAGTTCTATTCTAGAGAAAAGATCATGATAATTAACGTTCAAAACTAACCAAATGATAAAAACTATCCTCGGCTAGGTTTCAGGAGTATTTTAGGGTTCTTTCGTACTGATCAACAGAGTGCCAAAAGTCTTCCCCTCTTTTCCTCTTTTTTCATGTTATATACCACCTTCTTCGCATCATTTTCACCATACACGTGTAGGTTAGATTCTAGGAACTCCCTCCTATCCCATCTAACACCTCCCAGAATCTTCAACTAGCAGCCATAAGGCTGCTTGACTACTGTTCAGGTATTACCTCCACATTAATGCGTCCAGAGAATTAGCTGGAAAGCATTTAATGTGGAGGTAGCAACTTTAGAAGATATTTGTTACCTCCCTTATCCCTTATCCGTTTCTCAGTTACAATACAACCTTGTGGCATATCCAGGGTAACAAGATAGTTGCATCGACCCTGGGCCATCATTCCGAGGTGAACTTTATCCGTCGACGCATTTTGGACTATCGTATACAATCTCCACTTCCTTTTCTTATATTATTCACACCATGTCCTCATTTAGCCATCCTCGAATGGGTTATCGTCCTCGGACTGGGCCATTGGGCCATAAGCCCACTTCCTACAATCTTACCAATACCTTTGTAAATAGTTGGCCCCACAGTAAGAAACATGATAAGATCAACAAAAGTTATAGCCATAAAAAACATAAAAGATACAGAACTAATTTTAATGATTTTTATGCTAAAAAGAAAAATGTTTCTAAAATTTATGATAAACAAAGATCAGGTAAAAGTAAATGTTTTAACTGTGGTAAACCTGGACACTTTAGTAAAGATTGTAAACAAAAACCTGGTAAGCTAAAAAATAAGATTAACATGTTAAATATTGATGATAAAGATCAAGAAGATTTATTCAGAATCCTTGAATCAAACAATTCGTCTGATTCTTTGGAAGATGATTTTTCTTCTTCAACTGATTCTTGCTATCAATCTGCTGATGATTCCTCTGATTCACCAAATGTTAAAATTGGTTGTAGAGATTCCTGTTGCAATGTTATTAAATCTGTTAATGTTCTCACTAAAGGTGAAGAAAATGAAAGTCTATTGGTTAAATTGATAGGTCAAATTGAAAACCCTGAATTACAAAAAGAATATTTGGACAAGTTTAAGAAAAATTTGATAAAAGACGAAACTGGTAAAAAACTTAAATCTACAATAAGTTTTGAAGAAACTTTAGAAAGATTTAATAAAAAGAAATCCAGAGATTTAATTGTTAATGATCTTCAACATGAAATTAATATTGTTAAACAAGAGATAACTGAATTAAAACATGAATTTAAAAGCATTAAAAGTGATAACAATAATCTTAAACAAGAATTGGTATTGTTAAAAATTGATCAAAATATTGATCAAAATAAGTTTGATAATGAACAAGATGAGCACAAGGATGGAGATGAATACAGTCAATAGGCTCTTCTTTCTGATAAATGTATTGCTGATTCTCAACTTAGTCCTGTTAATAAAATACTTCCTCCAAAATGGTTTACAAAAGTTAAAATTGTTGTTTCTCATGATTATCATTTCACTGTTATCGCTATGATTGATTCTGGTGTGGATATGAACTGTATCAAAGAAGGATTGATTCCTTCAAAATATTTTGAAAAATCAACTGAAAGATTAGTTTCTGCTAATGGTTCTCGAATGAAAATTAAATATGAATTGAACAATGCTCATGTTTGCCATGATAATGTCTGTTTCAAAATTCATTTTGTTCTTGTTAAAAATATGATTGATAAATTGATTCTTAGTTTGCCATTTATAAATGCTTTATACCCTTTTCTTGTTGAACGTGATGGAATTACTACTGATCCTTTTGGACAGAAAGTAAAATTTAAATTTGCTTCAAAGTTTGAAATTGATATTGATTATGCTTCAAATCTAATTCATGCTAAAATCAAACATCTTAACTTCCTCTAGCGAGAAGCTAGATACAAGAAAATTATTGAACAACTCTTTGATAAATTTTTGCAATCAAAAATTGATAATTTTTAGAAAATTCTGATTGATGATGTTTGCTCTGATGTTCCTAATAATTTTAGGCATAGGCGAAAACATATTGTTGACTTGCCTTATGTTAAAATTTTTGGTGAAAAGAATGTTCCTACTTATGTTCAACATTTTCCTACTAATGTGCTTATTCAAGAACCAAGGATGGGTTTTTGCCAATGTTTCACAGATACTTTTAAAGGTAATAGTCATAGTGCGAAATTGTCAACCATTATTAATTGCCTTAATATTTTCGTTGGTTCTTTGCAGGAATCGGGCAATGCTGCATGGATAAATACCACTAATGAGTGGAATAATAATAATACTTATACTTATACCACTAGTAAGTGGATTATCATGGCTTCCTCGGTAGAGAGGAGGAACAAGGAAAAAGCTCCTGCACAGGGCTATTTCCAAGACAAAAGGCTCCCAGCGGGACAACCTTTTGAAATGCATGAAGGCGCATCTTCTAGGGTAAAACCCAGTAGATCAACATCCCTTCAAGGATATGTCTCGGTAGAGGTGGCATATTCCAGTGGTGATATGATAATTGCTTTGCAAGAAGTTTTACCTAGAAGATTACAATTCCACAATGAAACTTATTATGAACTACCAGATTCTATCAAATTTATTCTTGATAACCTTCAAGCTGCTTTTGTTAGAAACCACCGTAACCTATTTCAGAAAACCCTCAAAGCTCTCAAATTCCACCTTGTTAACCTTATTGCATAAAATGAGGTTTATATGAGTCACTATGCTAACCTTGTTTCAGAAAATAACCTTACTTCAGAAAATGACCTTGTTTCAAACCTTGTTCCAGAAAATAACCTTGTTTTGGAAAATAAGGCTTTAAAAAGCCACCTTGAAGCCTACATTAGTCAACTCTTTGGCAAAGAGGAAATCCATTCAATGGATAAAATGACTACTATAATGGGCACTGATTATGTTAGATTAAGTCTTAAGACCCAATCTTTACTAAGAAGTTCTATTGCCAACTTGCCAACATATATACAATCTCATATTCTTGAAAGCAAGGCTATGTTTAAGTCTTTTGACTTATGGTTCAAATATTTCAAGAAACTTGTTACAGCCACTATTCCTGATCTTGATGAATTAGATGAAGGTGATAACGTGCTTATCCAGCTGGAATGGGAAGAACACTTTGGGAGTACTCTTAGAGTGTATGAAAAGAAACACCCATTTCTTGGTCTCCTACTTAATTATGATGATGGTTCATATGTTGCTGATGCTGATGATTCAGATGATGATGATGATGATGATGATAGAGATCCTATCTGGCTTTCCCAAATGTTTGAATATGGCTTTATCAGATTCATAAAATTAACAAACTATTACCAAGCTAGCCAGCTTCCACAAATTATTCAAAATGCTATTAGAGGATTTAAAGGTTCTTCTGTTTCCATCAGATGCTGGAGCACCCTACCAAAATGGGAAAGAGATAACTGGATGAATGTCCAGCCTTCAAAACATCTCATTCTCATCAATGGTCATACTCACCATGGACTATGGCTTGAAAGAAATTCTCAATTGTCCTTTGATGATCCTTATGCTCTTACAGAATGTTGGAGAAATTATTTTAATAACCAAATTATTGATGTTGCTCAGAATCTATGGAAAGATTATCATTTTATAGGAAGCACAGATAGAATTTCTGTTTTTGGCCCTAGACCCTATTCTAATGCCATTGCTCATCTGCGGGTAGCTGATCATTGTAATTCAAGAAGTCTTCTCATCCCGGGGAAAACTCCAATGTTTGAGCCACTTTTATATTGTAGATTTTGTAATCAATATGCTATCTATCATGAGCATGAATGTGGTTCTCCACGAGGTCCTTTTGATGGTTATCCATCTGATGCTCCTTCTACTGATTAATGAGTGGCGTCCTCAGATACTCCTAATCTAGCAGTTGACTAATAATTGATACTATTTGTTTGGCCTGCACAATGGCCAAAAATGCTATTATGAAGTCAAATGCTCTACTGTGAAGTAATGCTTCGATATTCAAAAAATGCTATAATGTTTTCTACTTGGTAAAGCTCTTACACCACTGCTCCACTACATGCGTAAATGATGATGTTCAAAGAGTTTCTTTTGGCTTTTAGTCATTTCAAAGTCAGAGAGATTCTTCTGGTCTTTTGCCCATTCGAAAGCCTACTATTGCTACTCAGAAAGATTCTTTTGGTCTTTTGGCTATTCTAAAGAACACGATTACTCCATGTGTAAACAAAGTCATTGCAAAGTCTTCTACATGATGGTGTTTTGGAAATTCTTTTGGCTTTTTGTCTTTTCAAGCCTTCTTTGGTTTGGAGAATCAGACAAGGCCTCAATTGTAGGAGATTTTAAGTCAAAAAGTGAAAAAGCACTGTTCACGGATTACTGTTCACAGATTACTGTTCACGGATTACTGTTCACTAACACTGTTCACTTTTTACTGTTCATGACACTGTTCACTCTGAATTTTTGCCTATTTAAGGGGGTATTCCCTTAAGCTAAGTTCAGAATTCTCTTGTGGAAAAAACCTTCTTTCTTTTAGAAGCCTTCCTTTGAGTGAGAGAGTTTTTTGCTCCTACTACTACCACTATTTCTCTACAAACCTTGTAACTAGGATTAGTTCAAGCTTTGTAACTGTTAAAATGTAACCTGTTCTGTTGAGATCTTGTAACTACTACTGTAAGTGTTTGTTCTACTTTCAACATATATTATTTTCAGCTTTCTGTTTAATATACTACTTGTTGCTACCGCCATCTTGAACGGTTCTAAATTGCTTTGATATATATTGCTTGGCTGGTTCTACTGCCTTACTATTGTTTTAAATTACTTTGATTATACTTGCAATACTGCCTTCTTGGCTGGTTTTACTTTGCTTACTTTACTTTCAACATATATTATACTGTGCTTCCATCTCTTCAGCTGTGCGTCCCTTTCCCCCATTTTGGTATATATATATATATATATTATATGTACAAATCCACTTAAGCCAAAATCACGGATTTCTTGAAATTCCATGGCTCAATCTAGGATTATATATATATATATATATATATCCTAATGAAAACGTAATAATACCTTTGTTCATGGATACACAGCGGCAAATTTAACCGTAAAATATAAGTAGAATTTTAGGACCAAAATCAAACTTCTGAACAATCTAACATCACAACTGATTCCAAGATAACCTTATAAACTTTTAATTCTTGTTCCTAATGGTGAGAAATCATACCTTGAACAATTTGATTGCCTCTTCACTTGTATGTGCTCTAACTCCAAGGAAAAACACCTCTTAGCCTCCTTGATAAAACCCTTCTTATGAAAACCCTGATTTATCTTTTCCTCCAACTTATATTTTAACACATCAGAGATGTGGGCTTGGTGGGGTAGTGGGCTGGAGTTTAAAAATCCACTTGAGCTTATCTCTTTGGTCTCCAAAAAGCCCATAAAACATCTTCACCTTTTATTTATTTATTTATTAGTTTAATTGCCGCACTAAATTGTATGCACTAAAACTTTAATTCTCTCACCTATTTGTAGCACTACACAATTGTCTACTCCCATCTTATTGTGCACACACATATAGTACCTCAACTTTATATTAAAAATGACAAGGTGCGGTGATAATCATAAAAACAAAATTGGGGTATTACACTATATGTAACGACCCATGGAAAAGTGCTAGCCACATCTGTGCTATACCTTAAAAGGACTAGTCACAATTGAGGCTCCTTGTAGTTGTTAATAAACCCTAGATCTACCCAGTAAATACTCGATATGAGACTCATCACACACCCACACACATCACATAATCAATCAAATTGGGGCATCACAATCTCCCCCACTTAAATCCCTAACATCCTCGTTAGGGCCCACTTTGTGGGGTAGTGTCTCTAAGCCCATACGGGGTTATTGTGCTAACTCTGATACCATATGTAACAACCCAAGGAAAAGCGCTAGCCACATCTGTGCTATACCTCAAAAGGACTAGTCACAATTGAGGCTCCTTGTAATTGTTAATAAAGCCCAGATCTACCTAGTAAATACCCGATGTGAGACTCATCACACACCCATGCACATCACATAATCAATCAAATTGGGGCATCACAGTTATAGTGAGAGAGAGGGTGAAGAACAAAAGTCATAACCATGTTCAAAAACCGAGGGCCTTTTGCAAAGCCCATACAGTAAGTGAACTGATCCTCACCCCACTCAGAAGGGCGCTCACAGAAAGCAGGTTTAAGTTCATATTTAGACACAGTCTTCAGATGATCATAATTAGGATAGTCAGGAAACTCTACCCTGGGGACACGGAGTACATCCACAACAATCTACGGTGTGATAGAAATGCGCGTACCTTGAACACGAGTGATGAAATAAGGTACTGAATAATCAAATCCATGCATGTTGGAGTAAAACTCCTGGATCAGCATGGATGGACAAGTGACCGAGACGTCACACAGTGACTCCTAACCCTGACTGTGAATGACATCAGGTAGGTCAGTGTTGGCAAAGTCTGCCAAGATGACTTGGATTTCAGAATGAATGCCTTGTCGATAAAATTTCTCCAAGAAGGCCTTTCAGACATCCTCATCACGGAACCGAATAGATGAAGGAGTGGGATCAGACGAAGTGGATGCCCCAAATGAAGAGGGTTCTGGGATGGAGTAGACTTGTGATTAGGTGCCATAGACATAGACTAACGCAAACAGAAGAGAGAGGTACAGAGAAAGACAATCAGAAAAGTCCCAAAAACAATTAAAATATATCAAGATATATTGAAGAGTAAGAACGTATACATGGGAATGCATGAACATGTGACATGCAATATAAAAAGCATCATGGGCTCAGCCCAATCCAATCCTACCAGCACACAATCAATTGCACACATCTAAAATGCATGATAATACTGTTTTAATGCAAATTTGATGCAATCCATGAGGTTTAAAGATCATTTAAATAAAAACTCATCCCAAAATTTCAACAAAAACTCAACAATTTTGAAAAACCCCAAAATTTTTCAAAAATCCCAAAACCTAAGTCTAAATGCATGAAATGCATGAATAAAGAGAGAAATGGAGAACATACCAAGTGATTTGAAGCAAGGAAAGGCCAAAAATCACGTGGGTTGAAGGTTTTGAGAGAGAAGAAAGTATTCGGGAGGTGAGGAGTCAGATTTGTCGAGAAAGAGATCGAGAAAAGTGAGAAAGAGATCGGGATGTGTCGAGGAGGTGTTGAGATTTAAAAGCGTGTCCTAGCTGTCGAGCCATCTATCGAGCATATGTCGAGGAACAGTTTAACAGAAAAGTTTATAAAGAAGCTCGATTGATCCACCTAGCTATCGAGAAGCTATCGAGGGGTCAGAAACTTTGTCGATTGATCCACCTAGTTGTCAAGAGGTGTTGAGATGGCGATAAAATTCAGCTAAAGATCTAGATAGATAAGCCAGGTGTCGAGAGGTGTCGAGAAGCTGTCGAGATTGCTTAAAAACAGTTTTCCAAGAAGGGGAAAACACAGATATGAATGCAATCAAGCATGCAACTCAACTAAGGATCCAATCAATATTTTAAACTCTCAAAATCATTTCTCAACAACAATTGAATAGTTTTGCCTCAAGCTTCTTAATCTTCTCGGCCAAAAAGTTATTTTCAAACCTCAGTGCTCCAATAGTCTGATTTGATTCGTCAAACTTTGTGGAAAGCTCTTCACGCTCAAGCTCCACATCACTAAGCTTCTTGGTGGTCAACCTATACAACTTCTCATGCTTTTTTGAGACCTTGTAAAACTTTGCATAGGCTGTGTGGATGTCATCTTGTTCATCCATCTTCTCAAACTTGGACTCCACCAATTCCTTTTCTTCTTCCACATCTTCAACAATCCCTTCAGTAGGATTGACAGTGGCAGTGAAGGCATTCAGGATTTCGTCATTCTTATTGTCGGAATCATCCTCAGGCTCAGTATCGGTCAATGTAGCAGCAAGTGCCTTACTCTTCCCAATGGTCTTGAGATATGTAGGGCACTCTTGTTTCATGTGACCGAAACCTTGACAACTAAAGCACTTTGGTCCTAAAGGAATAGTGTACTAACTGCCATCCCTAGCATCCTTCTTCCCTTTATCTTGGCTCTTGAACTGTGAGGAGCTAGATTGCCTACGGTCCTTGTCGAAGCCCTTCCCATTGGCATTCTTCATGAACTTCTTGAATTGCCTTGTAATGTAGGACTTCATCTTAGAATCCTCATCGTCTGAAGACTCATCAGTATCACTACTCTTAGCCTTTAATGCCATGCTCTTGCCCTTACCTGACTTGCCAATTCTTGTTAATCCTAACTTATAGGTCTACAGATTACCAACCAGCTCTATTAGAGGAATCTTATCGATGTCTTTTAATTCCTTGATCGCAGTGATTTTGGCATGGAATCTCTCGAGTAAAGATCTGAGCACCTTTCTCACAATCTTGGGTTCAGGAATGGTTTCACCAAGATTGAAAGCTAAGTTCACTATGTCCTTGAGCTTGGCATAGAACTCATCAAATGACTCATCCTCCCCCATCTTAATCTCTTAAAAGCTTGTGGTGAGCCTCTAAAGTTTTGAATCTTTGACAACCTTGGTTCCCTCATAGGTTGTCTAGAGAATGGCCCATGCCTCCTTAGCAGTTTCAATAGATGATATCTTCTTGAACTCCTCATTAGTGACCACACTGAATAAAGCATTCAATGCCCTGCTGTTGAAGTTTGCCCCCTTGATCTTGGCATCATCCCAATCAGCCAGCGCTTCATTCGACTTGGTCCAGCCTATCTCAATAGCTTGCCACACTTTCTCATCTAAAGTCTGCAAGAAAGCTCTCATGTGTACTTTCCAGTATGCATAGTTAGTGCCATCAAATAAAGGAGGTATAATTAAAGACTGTACTATATCCATGACAAACAGGGGTCAATGGATCAACACAACAAAGATTAACCCTAATCAGAGTGTGCTTGCTCTGATACCACTTGATAAGCAAAAAACGTATTGACCCCTTATGATAAATTAACCAATTAATTAGCCAAGTTAATTAATTAATCAGATTAACATACAATATGTGTGGCAGCATAAACAAATCACCAATTAACTAAATATGCAGCAGAAAATAAATTGACACGGTGATTTGTTTACAAATGGAGAAAACCTACACGGCAAAAACCCCCACCGGGTGATTTTAAGGTCACCACTCCCAAGAATCCACTATTATCACAACAAGCGTTTACAAGAAAAGGAATCCAAGTACCTTATACCAACCTACAGTTGAACCCTTACCCCAATACCCAATTTGACTTGTTCTGTAGTGACAATCTCTCCTTGTAATGCACGGCTCCCAGTAAGTGATTAACCAATTGCGCGGATCCCAGTACGCGACTTCAAACACCAACTAAAGAAGGTTGTTGGCTGCAAAGTTCTTCAGTTCATCCAGACGATGAAGATTAAGAAGATGCTTGGTCACAAAACTCTAAGGTGTACAAACACAACAACTTCTTCACAAGAATGATGAACTAGGGCAAATTCTGTCTCCGGTCACAATTTGCTTGAACAAACTTTGCTCAACACTTGTGCAACTTGTGTCCACTTTGACAGTCCTTAAAATAATCCTTTTATATGTCTAGGGTTGTGAGAAAAGAAAGCCCATACACATAATCATGGATTGGAAGAAAACATAACAGAAAAATCTGTTTTTCTTAAACCTCGACACATAACTATCTGTCGAGTTGCTGTCAAGCCACGGGGCTAGAACAGCTCTTCAAGCTCGGTAGATGCTAGATGTCGAGCTTTAATGACAAGCACTTCCTTGGCTTAAATCTTGGACAGACTTGAATGGCTTTAACACTTGATCTTGAAACAAGGTTTCTTGAAGTGTTAAAAACATCCTAGATTTACCCAAATGCAAGTAAAGTGCATTTTGTCAAAAGATTAGTCAATTATATAAAATAGTGACATATGTTCCTAACAAGTGAATCACATATGTCCTAATAGTTTTTTTTTTTTCTCTTTTTTTTTTTTAATTTTTTGTTTTGTTTGGCCCTAATTTTTGCCTAGAACGCCCTTTCGGGTTTTTAGCCTAGCGGGCTTTCTCTTTTTTTCTTTTTCTTTTTTTTCTAATTTTTGCCTAGCCCACCTTTTCAAGTTTTCAGCCTAGCGGACTCTTTTTTTCTTTCTTTTTTCTTTCTTTTTAATTCTATTGGCTTTCACTCAACTACATTTTCTATTTCTTTCAGTTTAACTGAGTTTCATCTTTCTTGGGATGAATTTTTATCTCTCTTTGATATCTTCTTATCCTTTCTAATGCACTTTCATTTTTTTTTTTTGACTTGATTGAACATACTTTTTTTGATGAAATGTATCTTGCTTTTTCTTTTCCTCGTCTTCCTCAATTTAATTGAATTTTGCTCTTGATGAATCTTCATTTTTGCTCATCCTTCTCAACTTGAATGATCTTTCATGGAATCTCATTTCCCTTGTGTCTTTTGATGAATCATTATTCCTCTCATAACTTTATGAAAATTCCTGCACTCTCTTCTCTTTCTTTCTTGTTGAAGTTTTTTTTTTTTTTTTTTTAGTTGGATGGCCCTTTCTTTTCTTTCTTTTTTTTTTCACAATGTTTGATGCTCTCTCAAAGTCTTATTTCTCCTTGATGGATTTTCTTCCTTTCTAGCTTGATGGAGTGAACTATCCCTTTTCTTTAATGAACTCTCTTTTTTGAACTTGATGAATCTTTCTCTTTTGAACTTGTCACATTGTCTTCATTGAGGACCTTACCAAGAGGTGCTGAATCCATAAGGTCAACCCTTGCACAATTTGAGATTAAAGCATGCATACCTAACTTTCCCACCCAAGGTTTAAGTTTTTAGTGGGTTCATTGAAAAAAAGGCTAATTGTTTAAAGGCTCAATTTGGCTAGCAATGGATAATTATTGAAATAGGTGTCAAGGAATAATGTGGGTTACCAAAGATGGCCTCCCATCCCTAGTGATACTTACTTGTGGGCAAAATGACTTAAACTCTTTTAATAAATTATTCTTGGAATAAGAGTTCAAATGCTCCAATGATATGACAAAATTTTGAGAGACTGGGATTAAGTGTATGTAGCTTGAGAATTTTGAATGAATTGATGAATTTCTTTGGTTGCCTTTTAGGACCTTTTCTTATCATATTTTGAATGTTTAGCAAAAGTCCTTACATGTATTGAATGAAGTAAAATCCCTCATTAGCACAAATTGATTGGTAGAGCAATTAATCATCATGATTTGGAAGAAGCTTTGTCAAATGGATCTTCTTGTATTCTCTTGAAAATAAGGCTTTTGAAAAAATTTTGGAGTCTTTGAAAGGAAGGTTTTGGAAAACTCTAGAAGTCTTTAAAAGAACAAAAAATGTTTTTAGAAAAAGGTTACAAAGAAGGCCCAATGCCCCAATGTAGACACTCGATTTTGCACCCATAATTTAATCTTGGAAGCTGGCTAGGATGACCATTCATATACCCAAAAAAATCATAGTTGCATTACATGCATTAATTCATTCATTATATATCATAAAAATGATCTTGAAACTCTAACGGTGGTGATGGTATGTCCGATTTCCAAATTGGACCGTTGGATTGAAAGATATTGCATAATCAAATTTGCATGGTCTGCATGCATTTTGGTTAGATGGGACCAACCACGCATGATTAATTTAAATTAATTCTGATTGGTTTGATAATTAAAATTAATTAAATAGTTTTGTGATTGATTGTTAGTTATTGTCAAAAATAGACTTGCTTGCATAGGAATAAAGTGAATAATTAGATAACAACAAAATTGTGGATAATCAAGACTTTTTGGAGTATTTATCTACAAGATAATTATCATTTTAAAAACCTGAATATCCAAAAAAGGGGTTTAATTTTTAGAATACGGATTAAAAATCCATCTAAGTGCAATTCCTGGCTCAAAAAACCTCAAAAAAGGAGTCCAAATGGACTAAAACTCAAACGCGGGTCCAGCATGATAGGCCAAGAATGTATTGACCCCATGTGAGAAATTAATCAATTGATTTAGTCAAGTTAATTAATTAATTCAATTAACATGTAAAACGCATGGTAGGACAAACAAATCACCAACTAAGTTAAACTGTAGCGAAAAATAAATTGACAGGGTGATTTCTTTACGAATGGGAAAAACCTACACGGCAAAAACCCAATCGGGTGATTTTAAGGTCACCACTCTCGAGAATCCACTATTATCAAAACAAGTGGTTACAAGTAAAGGAATCCCAGTACCTTATACCAACCTACAGTTGAACCCTTACCCCAATACCCAATTGGACTTGTTCTGTAGTGACAATCTCTCCTTTTCAATGCACGGCTCCTAGTTCGTGACTAACCAATTCGATGCGCGGATCCCAATACACAGCTTACTCACCAACTTGAGAAAGATGTTGGAAGCAAAGTTCTTTAGTTCATCACACGATGAGGATCACGAAGCTCCTTGGTCACAAAACCCTAAGGTGTACAAACACAGCAGCCTCTTCAAGAGAAAGATGAACTAGGGAAAATTCTATCTCCTGTCACAATTTGCATGAACAAAACTTTTTTTTCCACTTGCGCAACCTTTGACAGCCCTTAAAATAATGCTTATATATGTTTTGGGTCGTGAGAAAAGAAAACCCAAACATATACACATGAATTGGATGAAAATCAGAGCTGAAAATCTGTTTTTCATAAACCTCGATAGATAGCTTATCTGTCGAGATAACTGTCAAGCATCGGGCTTCAGCAGCTTTTTAAACCTCAATATGATAGACCATGAATGTATTGACCCCTTGTGATAAATTAACTAATTGATTTAGCCAAGTTAATTAATTAATTCAATTAATATGCAAAATGTGTGGTAGCACAAACAAATCACCAATTAACTAAATGCAGTGGAAATTAAATTGACACGGTGATTTGTTTACGAATGGGGAAAACCTACACAGCAAAAACCTCATCGGGTGATTTTAAGGTCATCACTCCCGAGAATCCACTATTATGAAAACAAACGGTTACAGGTAAAGGAATTCTTGTACCTTATACTAACCTACAGTTGAACCCTTACCCCAATACCTAATTGGACTTGTTCTGTAGTGACAATCTCTCCTTTCAATGCACGGCTCCCAATACGTGACTAACCAATAGATGCACGAATCCCAATACACGACTTAATCACCAACTTGAGAAAGATGTTGCCTGCAAAGTTCTTCAATTCATCACACGATGAAGATCACAAAGCTCCTTGGTCACAAGACCCTAAGGTGTACAAACACAACAGCTTCTTCAAGAGAAAGTTGAACTAGGGCAAATTCTGTCTCTGGTCACAATTTGCATGAACAAAGCTTTTCTTCATATGCATGCCACTTGTGTAACCTTTGACGGCCCTCAAAATAATCCTTATATATATATATATATATATATATATGTTTAGGGTTGTGAGAAAAGAAAGCCAAAACACATACTCACGGATTGGAGTGAAATCAGCTCTGAAAAACTGAATTTCATAAACCTCGATAGATAGGGTATCTGTCGAGCTAGCTATCGAGTTTCGAGCTTTAGCAAATTTTTAATCCTCGATAGATGCTAGCTGTCGAGCTAGCTATCGAGCTTTAAAATCCAACACTTCTTCACTTGTTTCTTGGACATATTTGCATGGCTTTAACACTTGATCTTGAAACCTTGTTTCTTGAAGCATTAAACACATCTTAAATCTACCCAATTACAAGTAAAGTGCGTTTTGTCAAAGGATTAGCTAATTCTAATTTGACATATTTTCCTAACATTAAATCACATATGTCCTAACATAGCACCCAAGAGTGCCATTCAGCACTCTTAGAGTGCCAATCAACAATTTTCAAGTGCCAATTGGCAAAAATTCGAGGCCTAGCATGAGGACTTCTAGATTAAGATAAACGTTACCTTTTTCGATTTTTTAGAGATAAGGATGTGACCCAGTTCGTATTCTGATCATTCAGCTAATTTTTTGAAGCATTCCAACCTCTATAAATAAAGGATGCCTCTCAAAATTTAGGAGACTTTTTCATGCTTTCTAACCCCCCTCTTGCTGGCTCTTCTCTTCTTTTCAATTCCCCCTTACGTTAAAGATGTTCTGGAGGCTCTTGCCTTAGGAATTTCTTTTTTGTAAGCGAAGTATTTTAGGCTTCAAAGAGTTAAATAAATTTCTTTGTATCCTAAAATATTCTTTCACGAAGAAGAGCACGCTCATGCAAAAGGTAGTCTATTTCTTTTCCTTTTCTAGTCTTCTCTGTTAATTTTGTTTGATGATGCATGTTTGATTATTTCTGATTCTTGATATAATTGCCATGTTTTGTTTTAAATTTTTCTTTAAATATGTTCTTAGATGATTTTTTTTTTTTTTTTTTTTTTGTAATTTCTCTCTTGAATCTCGAAGTCTGCTAATTGTCAAAGATCTCTTTAAAATAAAAACTTATTTGAATTTTTCAGATCTAATTTTTCACAAAAAAACTTATCTGTATTTTTATTAAATACAAATTTGATTTTTTTAACACATAAAACTTCTCTGTATTTTCATTAAATACAGATTTGATTTTTTTAACTCATAAAACTAATCTGTATTTTCATTAAATACAGATTTATTTTTTTCACATAAAATGATCTGTATTTTCAGTACATACAGATCTGTTTTTTTAATACACAAAACTGATTTGTATTTTCATTAAATACAGATATGATTTTTTTAACACACAAAACTGATTTGTATTTTCATTAAATACAAATCTGATTTTTTTTAGAAAAAAGTTTTCTTCGACACAAAATTGCAGATTTTGAAATTTAAAAGAAGAAATTAAAAATTAGGTTGAAGTCTTTTCTTTTTTCTTAATACGTGATGCACGTAAAATAAATTTATCTTAAGAGAAGGAACCCTTTTCAATTTTTTTTTTTTTTTTTTTTTTAAGTTATGTTCAATAACAGATCTGATTTTTTATTTATTTATTTATTTTTATATACAAACCAAAAATCATTTTTTTTACTATTTAAAACAGATCTGATTTTTTCTTGATAAAATCTTAATTTTTTTAATACAAAAAAACAAATCTGCCATTTTTTTTTAACAAATCCAATTTTTTTTCTATATAAAAACAGATCTGATTTTTCTTTACAAATCTTTTTTTTTATCTACATAAAAACAGATCTGATTTTTTTTTTACAAATCTTAATTTTTTTATTCACAAAACAGATTTAATTTTTTTTATTCACAAACCAATGATGCACGGATCCCAGTACATGACTAACACACCAACTTGAGGAAGATGTTGGCTGCAAAGTTCTTCAGTTCATCCAACAATGAAGATCAAGAAGCTTCTTGGTTACAAAACCCTTGGCGCAAAGGCGCAGTAGCTTCTAGTGAGAATATGATGAACTAAGGCAAATTGTCTCCGGTCACAATATGCATGTATAATCACTTTGCATCAAGTTGCATCATCTGTGATGGCCCTTAAAATAATCCTTATATATGTCTAGGGTTGTGAGAAAAGAAAACTTACACAAATGCTCATGGATATGCGTGAAATCAGATCTGAAAATACTAATTTCGTAATTCTTAATAGATACAGCTTCTGCCGAGCTTCAACATTAATCCTCGATAGATATGATTCTGTCGAGACATTTGTCGAGCTTTAATAAACAGCACTTCTTCACTTGTTTCTTAGTCAGACTTGCATAGCTTTAAAATTAAACTTGAACACTTGTTTCTTGAAGTACTAAACCTATCTTAGATCTACCCAATTACAAGTAAAGTGCATTTTGTCAAAGGATTAGCCAATTTACATCACTTATGTTTCTAACACTTTCCACATATGTCCTAACAATCTCCCCCTTTGGCAATCTGTGACAAAATCACAACAAACAAATGAATCATGAGAGAAGTTTCTAACACAAACTCTTGAAAAACTTTGCAAGAAGAGAGTTCATGGCATGATAGATTTTCACAGCTTGTCTTTCTGAAACACTTTTAACAAAACTCATCAAGGCATCTTAGTGTGAAACTGAAATAAAGATTGCATACATAAAAAAACATGTGTATAAAGAGAGAAAAGAAACAACACATGAAGAGATAGGTGAAGAAACATACATCATCGTATATATATAAAAATAAATACAATGTATGCCATAAATAAATAGTCACAAGACCAGTGTACAAGAGGATAATGTAACCAAAAAGAAAAGAAAAGAGAAGTACATTAAATCCTTACTACATCCCTCAAGATTATAAACACTCCCCCTAACAAAAAATATCCTATACTAACTCTCCCCCTAATTACAAGACTACTCTCATCCCAAAACTACTCCCCCTTTTTGTCACGAATGACAAAGGGTGAGTCACCGAGAGGTCGTCATCTCATCATCACTGGAAGAGCTAGTATCTGCATCATCACCATCATCACTATCTCACCATCCTTATCTGTCGAAGCCTCTGGAGAAGGAGAGGGAGAAGCGACGAAACCACCAAGGCGAGCCTATCGTCGTGCAATATGCTGCGACTTAAATAATGCTCCCAAGTGCAGGATTGTCGCAAAGTAATAACTCGGTAAGTCCGAGGTCGAATCCACAGGGAAAAGGGAATTGATTAGCAAACCACTAGAGAATAAAACTAAAATAACAAAGTTTAATTGAAGAGATTTTTTATAGTTTAGTAAAGGTAATTTAAATTGAGAGAAAATAGCAATATATTAAGGTGCTAAGGTTTAGGGATCCACACACAACACATCTATTGGTAATCTTAACAATATTTATTTTATGACTCAACTAAAATTCATACGAAGGATGATCTTAGTCGGATGATTTAACAATAAAAACTCAAGAAGTAATTGTCTAAAGTAGTTTCACGCAATTGATTGATTTTAGGCAAAACAAAACTAGTGAATTAGTTCGCAGGGAATACTAAGCATTTAACATGCTCGAAGTCTACGATAAATCAAAGGATTATACAGAACTAAACACTTTTCTAGATGAGTAAAACAATAAAAAACATAAAAACATAATCATTAAAACCAATAAATAATTGTTAAGAATATACCAATAAATGGTTGGGTTTCACCCCTTGCCTTAGCAAGGCTTCTAGCAAGCTATAACACAAATAAAACTCTAAAAATTGTAAAGAACTTTAAGAAAACCTAAATTATGTTCTACAGCAGCTCCCTTCTGAATTTTTCCCTAAAAGGCCTTTAAATAGGTCAAGAAATCCTATTACAAGTTGAATTCCCGTTTGGAGAAAATCACAGGTTTTTAGGCTTCATTTAACCGACATTTTTGGCCCATTTAACTTCAGAATTCGGACTTTTGGTAAACTACAAAGTTGTATCCCTTTAAGTTAGATTTCCAGCACAACTTGAATTATCTAGATTGGATATCTGAACAAAACGTTATGCTCCAAATACTAACTAGTATGCAGGCTGGAATCCTAATCCAAATTGGACTTGGATTAGATACAAATTTCCTTTGATTCCTTGCTCCAATTGAACTTGAATTTAATTGGGTTGGTCTTCTTTAACTTCGTCATGGCTCTTGTAAAAGTAAAGTCCATTAGCTTTCTTCTTTGCACAAATCCACTTATTTAATTTCATTACCCTACAAAAGACAAATTCATGCATTAAAATTCAATTAAGCACAAAATTAATTATTCAGCATTATTCCAAAACCAATTATAAAAGGCATGAATTAACTCAAAATAAGTATGATAATATTTTCTAGTAATGATATAAATATACTAAATTAAGCTATTATCACAATACGACCGACATGGGTGTTCACTTGACACAACTCATCACTAAGAGTGTCAAGGCAAGCATCCATGCACTGAATCTACGCCATGATAGCCTCGAGGGTCACATCACCGACCGAGGAAGAAGGAGTGGAGGAGGAAGGAACAACTGAAGCTATAGGACCCATAGACTCCACACATGGCTGCTTCAGTTGAAGCTAGGCCTCGCTTTGTCGAACAGAATCGGCTTTGATGGCACCCATGGTGGTGAAGTAGGGAGAATCAAGAATAGGGATGGAAAAATGGCGAAGGATCCGTGTGATAGTCGAAGGAAAGATGAGCTTATCACGGGTCGCCGTATCCTGATAGAGATCCAGGATAGAAGTGATGAAGTGAGAGGGGAAGTCTATAGAAAGATCCTCAAGGAGGGACAAAATAAATTGAGCACGAGGCTCTGTGATAGAGTTATAGTGAGACAGTGGAGTAAGAAAAAATGTTATCGCCATGTTTAGGAATCTTGAACCTTTTGCAAAGCCCAAGAATGAGGTGTTTTGCTTCCTACCCCATGTGGAAGGTGTCTCACAGAAGTGAGACAGAAGCTCGTCTCTGGACATAGTTTGAAGACGCTGACAACCGAGGTAGTCAGGATGCACAACCTTTGGAACATGTAGTACCTCGGATATAAGATCTGAGGTAACTACAATACGTGTACCTTGAAATGTCATGGAAAAAAGAGGTACAGAGGTATCGATGCCATGTATGTTAGAGTAAAACTCATGTATAAACACAACAAGACACCTCAAGGGTATCTTACAAAGAGATTCCCAACCCTAAGTCCAAATGACCGCAGGGAGAGAAGTTTCAGAAAAGTCCTACAGAACGATATGGCGTTCCGGATGAACGCCACATTTTTGAAAGTTCTCAAGGAAGTCCTGTTGGGCCTTCCCATCATGGAACCAAATATGAAGAGGGGGAACGGGAAGATTAGAAGAAGAAGACCCAAAACCAAGAGGATTCCGAGTCGGAGTAGATTTGTGCTTAGGTGCCATGCGTAGTCTATCCGAGAGAGAAAGAGAGAGAGAGAGAGAGAGAGAGAGAGAGAGAGAGAAAAGGAAATAGAACACAATCACAATCCAGAAATAGGAATGAAAGAGTACGTATGCATGAAATATGCATGAACATGTGACGCACTAAAAATAAATTGCATCATCGGTTGAAACCCAATCCAAACCTACCAGCACACAATTTTCAACAATCATGCACACATCTAAATGCATGAAACATTGTTATCATGCTAAAGAAATGCAATGCATGATCATATAGCATCAAATAATCAACACCCAACCCAAAAATTTCACAAAAATCTTAAAAACCCCAAAAATTTTGAAAAACCCCAAAACCTTGGTCTAAAACGCATGAATGCACGAAAAGGGAGAAGATTAGAACACTTACCAAGTGTTTTGATCTTGATCTAGGTCGAAGAACACACGGGTAGAAGTTTTTGAGTGAGTGAGAAGTGTTTGGGGTGAAAGAAAAGGTTTTCTGTCGAGAGAGAGGTGAGAAAATGAAATCTGACTTCGCGCTCAGCCCTTAAATAGAAATCACAGCTGGATGGATCAAATTATCTGTTGAGATCTGTCAAGCACTAAATCTCGACAGAAGTTCATTCGTCAATGTGCTATCGAGGATCTGTCAATGGCAAAAAACACTTCGATGAATCAAGAAGCTGTTGAGAATCTATCGGCCAAACAGAAAGTTGCTCGATGGATTGAGAAGTTGTCGAGAATCTATTGAGAAGAAATCTAGAAACCTCGATGGATTGAGATTGCGATAACTTCTATCGAGAAAAAAAGAAAGAGGGGCTCGATAGAAACAAATCTGTCGAGGATTTGTCGAGAAGCTGTCGAGCTTAAAGAAAAGGAGTTTTTCAAAGAAGAAAAACACAAAGAGATGAATGAAACAAGAAAGCTACTCAAACATAGATCCAATCAACATATTAAGCTCTCAAAACATCTCTCAACATATATGCAAAGCATTCAAGCTCCAAAACACACACACACACACACTAAACAAGTCTAACCGATTTTATATTTCAAAAACAAGTTAAGCCAGTTTAGTGAGCATATATTAACACATGTATTCCTTGTGATAACCAAATCACATTGTACTTGCACATATATCAAAAGTAGCAAAGAATTTGTGTGTTGTGTGTGAAAACATAGCAAGATTGCATAATTGTCTCATATTATGACAATTTGAGATATGAGAAAATCAAATACACTCACACACAATCATAACTGTTTGATGGGGACTATCACCTTCGAGGTACATCCTATAACTCTCACATCTCCTAAAAACACGCTTGCAACCATATTTAACAACATTTTTTTTTTCTTTGCATATTTTTCTTTTTGAGTATATCATGCATGGGCATAAAAGAGAGAAGGAAGAAATACCTAATTATGTAAGCTTAAACATCACCATTTTGCTATGCCGAAGCACACAGATGTTGTTCATGATTGGCGGGTTTTAGTGGTGATATGGTTATTTATGCCTTTCTCTTAGGATTTTTTAGTCATTCCCATCAAAAAGAGTGATATGAGTGTTAAGTGTAAAAGATCACTTAATCGTACTCATCACAAACACGAGCCACAAAATTCACTTGCTTAGTTGTGCATTGAGATGCTCATCTAAGCTACAAGAGATACAAAGTTTAGAAAACTTTGTTTCAATGGCCATCCAAGGTACACAAGTACCATTATACACAAAACACACACTGTTTTTATATTATTCTAATTTTTAAAATTTTTTATTTTATTTTTTATGAAAAAAAGAAGACAAAACTAAAAACAAACAAACAAAAACATGTTAAACAAAACAAAGCATAAAACTAGATACAAATGCATGAGAAAGGAGGAGAAAGAGAAGAGATCACCCTATAGAGATTACACCAATGTTTTGGCATAGGAATTCAAATCGTTTGCTATCAAGAGGCTTAGTGAACAAATCCACCTTCTGATCATCAGTACAGATGAACTCAAGAGTGAGTGTGCCTTCTTCGACAAGCTCCCGAATGAAGTGATGTCAAATCTCTATATGTTTTGTTCCAGAATGTTGCATAGGATTTTTAGAGATGTTAATGGCACTAGTATTGTCACAATAAATGGTAAGATGTTCTTGACGAATACCATAATCAAGGAGTTTTTGCATCCACAGAAGTTGGGTGCAATAGATACCGGCAGCAATGTATTCAGCCTCAGCAGTGGATAATGAGATGGAATTCTGCTTCTTACTCATCCAGGAGACAAGATTATTACCCACATAAAAACAACTCCCTAATGTGATTTTTCTATCATCAACATTCCCAGCTCTGTCTGCATTAGAATACCCAGCTAAGACATCATTTGTGTCCTTGCTATACCATACTCCGAAATCAGTAGTGGTTTTGACATATTTTATGATTCTTTTTAAAGCAATCATATGAGACTCTTTGGGATTTGCTTGATATCTAGCACACATTCTCACATTGTAACTAATGTCAGGTCTACTAGCAGTAAGGTAAAGGAGACTACCTATCATGCTTCTATATAAAGATGAATCAACACTTTTGCCTAACAAATCAATAGTGAGTTTAACATTTGGGCTCATGGGAGTTCTAACAGGATTAGCAAATCCAAAACCAAACTTTTTCACAAGATTCTTAGCATATTTAGATTGAGATATGAATATACTTGACTCTTCCTGATGAATTTGCAATCCAAGGAAGTGACTCAACTCTCCAATCGTGCTCATCTTGAACTCAGCCTGCATAAGCTTCGAAAAGTCATGAACAAGTTCATCCTTCCTAGACCCGAAGATGATATCGTCAACATAGACTTGAGCTACTATTAACTTGCCATTCTCCTTTTTGATGAAAAGAGTTTGATCAGCTTGTCCTTTTGTGAAACCAAGTGAGACCAGGTATTGTGTAAGCCGGTCATACCAAGCTCTACGTGCTTGCTTTAGTCCATAGAGAGCCTTTTTGAGGTACAACACATGATCCGGAAAGTGTGGATCAATGAATCCTTTAGGCTGAGCAACATAGACATCTTCTTTAAGAAACCCGTTCAAGAATGCAGTCTTCACATCCATTTGGTAAAGCTTGAATTTCAAATGACAAGCCAGGGCTAAGAGAACCCTAATGGATTCCATGCAAGCTATAGGAGCAAATGTTTCGTCAAAATCTACTCCTTCTACTTGAAAGTGTCCTTGGGCCACCAGATGAGCCTTGTTACGGATCACATTTCCCTCCTCATTAGTTTTATTGTGAAATATGCACTTTATGAAAATGATGTGCTCTTCTTCTAGTCTAGGTACTAGGGTCCAGACATCATTCCTTTGAAACTGGAGCAGTTCATCATGCATGGCCTCAACGCAGCTTTCATCCTAGAAAGCATCCTCAACCCTGGTGGGTTCAACCTGTGACAAATAGCAAGAATAAACACAAAATTAGCAACACATTTATCAATTGTACGCTTTCTTAGTGTAAGTTCATTCATATTTCCCACAATAACTTCAAGAGTGTGATTCAGCTTGATCCTTTAGGAAGGTCCTTTCTCTTCATGAGATTCAGACTCAGGTGATGTAGGAATATCTGTTGAGACTTCTACAACACTTGGAGTACTTGGAGAGACGGGCTCTTGATCAACTTCTTCTTGAACAACCTTAGGCTCTAAAGGAAGAATTGCCTTAGGTATTTCCTCACTAATTTTCTTAGAACTAGAATCTGAAACTTCGTCAATAACAGCATTGACATTTTCCATTACCTTCTTGGTTCTTTTGTTGTACACCCAATAAGCTTTGCTTGTGGAAGAGTATCCAAAAAAAATTCCTTCATCGAAATCAAATTTTCCCACATTTTCTCTATCCTTAAAGATGAAAAAAGTACTTCCAAAGATTTTGAAATACTTCACGTTTGGCTTCTTCACTTCCATAATTCACAGGGAGTTTTCTTTGTACCAGGTCTGAAATTCACCCTGTTAACCGTATGACATGCGGTGTTGACTGCTTCTCCCCATAAATTTTTGTCCATATCTTTATTGTATAACATGGCTCTAGCCATCTCCTGAATGACTCTGTTCTTTCTTTCTACTACACCATTTTGCTGAGGAGTAATAGGATCAGAGAATTCTTGAGATATAACAGATCTAGTGCAAAAAGATTCCATATATGAGTTCTCGAATTCTTTACCATGATCACTGCAAATTCAATCAATCTTCGTGTTCTTCTCATTTTGTAGTCTTGTACACAAAGCTTCAATGTGCTCAGGAGCATCTAACTTGGATCTTAGAAGAAAGACCCATGTGTACCGGGTGAAATCATCTACTACAACCATGATGTATCTCTTTCCTCCAAGAGATTCGGTTCTAGTTAGACCCATGAGGTCCAAATGTAGTAGCTCCAGAGGTCTAGATGTAGCTAATCTTTGAGTGCCTGGATGTTTTGCTTTCGTTTGTTTCCCAAGTTGACACAATCCACACACAACATTGCTAACCCTACTGAGCTTTGATATTCCTAACACTGATTCATGCTTAGATACAATTGACAGATGTTTGTAGCTAGTATGTCCCATCCTTTGGTGCCATAAGTCTTCATTTGACAACTGAATACTATTGCACACAATATCAGCATCAGGTACCAATCCATAGTAGTTATCCAGAGTGCGAACTCTGCTTATGAGTTTCTTCCCAGACTCATTCAACACAAGGCATTTCCCTTTTGAGAACAACACCATGAAGTCTTGATCACATATCTGACTTATGCTCAACAAGTTCACTCCCAAACCCTTTACATATAAAACATTTGCAATGTCTGGTAGTTCAAGTAGAGAGATGGTTCCTTTCCCTTGTATTTGAGATTTGCTCCCATCACCAAAAGTGACATTTTCACCTTTCTTAGACTTGAAAACCTTGAAGAGAAACGGTCTCCAGCCATATGTCTTAAGCATCCACTATCAAGGTACCACAAACATGTGTCCATTACCTTAAATGCAGACTTCATCATAAAGCACACTTCATGCTTGCCTGACAAATCAGTAGGAATGGTTTTCTCTTTCATCTGCCATTTATGTACAAAATCTTTGATTTTCACCCTTCTCAAATGAACTCCCTTGCACATTCTCATTTTGAGGCCGTCTAGTTTCTTTCTTGTCACACTAAGACCTTTTTCAACAATCATCAAAATAGCTTTCAAATAACTTTTAGGGTCTATTTGGATACTGTTTATTTTGCTGAAAACTGAAAACTAAAAACACTATAGAAAAATAATTTGTAAATGTGTGAATAGTACTATGGGACCCAGTTGTAAAGCTTTTTCTTTCTGAATAAAGTACTAGTGGGTCCTGTGAACAGTGCACGGGACCCACTGAATAGTGCATAATCACGTGAAAACTGACTTCTCCAAAAAAAAAAAAAAAGCCAAATGCTGGGGATTTTAAGCTGTATCAAAACAGGTATTTAGACTTGCATTTTCTGAAACACTCAATCAAATAGAGATTAGAAAAGCAAGATGTATTTGAAATAAAAGATCTTTTCACGCCGCTTGTAGCCATGACAACAGGGGTCAATGAATCACACAACAAAGATTAAACCTAATCAAAGTGTGCCTACTCTGATACCACTTGATAGGCCAAGAATATATTGAGAGTTTTTGGTAAATTAATCAATTAATTATCCAAGTGAATTAATTAGATTTAGTTACATGCAATAAGTTTGGTAGCACAAACAAATCACCAACTAAGTTAAATGCGACGGAAAATAAATTTGACACAGGTGATTTGTTCACAAATGGGGAAAACCATCAAGTGCCTAATACCAACCTACAGTTGAACCCTTACCCCAATACCCAATTGGACTTGTAATGTAGCAGTAATCTCTCCTTTCAATGCACGACTCCCAGTACTTGACAAACCAATGTTGCATGGATCCCAGTACATGACTAACACACCAACTTGAGGAAGATGTTGGCTGCAAAGTTCTATAGTTCATCCAACAATGAAGATCAAGAATTTTCTTGGTTACAAAACCCTTGGTGCAAAGACATAGTAGCTTCTAGTGAGAATATGATGAACTAGGGCAAATTGTCTCCAGTCAAAATATACATGTATAATCAATTTGCATCAAGTTGCATCATCTGTGACGGCCCTTAAAATAATCCTTATATATGTCTAGCGTTGTGAGAAAAGAAACCCTACACAAATGCTCATGGATATGCGTGAAATCAGATCTAAAAATAGATATGATTCTATCGTGACATCTATCGAGCTTTAATAAATAGAACTTCTTCACTTGTTTCTTAGTCAGACTTGCATGACTTCAATACTAAACTTGAACACTTGTTTCTTGAAGTACTAAACTCATCCTAGATCTACTCAATTACAAGTAAAAAGCGTTTTGTCAAACAATTAGCCAATTTACATCACATATGTTTCTAACACTTTCCATATATGTCCTAACAATGTGTAACTCTGAAAAATTCCTTCGACGCCTACAAATGCTAGTTGATGGTTTGATTGCATCATAACCGATGAGGTAAGGCATTACCTCCTTGGGGATTAGGTCCATTGACATGTTTTTGTTGATTGGGGAGGATAGTTGGAAAGACAACTCATTGACATTCCTAGCTCTTTTCTTTAGGAATTGAAAGTGTGGGATCTCTTTGGGTTTTGGTGAATCATCCTTGCACAAGGTAGAGAGCATAGCTTGATTGGCTAAGTTGACTTGTAATGCAGAGTTGGCTATCCAAGAGATTCGGGCTAGCTCTTCATTTGTCTTCTCTTGACCTTTCAGGATGGAGTTGAGAACATTTTCAATTCTTTCTTGACTCATTAGGCTTGAATCTTCCTTGAGTTTGATGGGCTTGACTTTTGATGAACTTGTGATCTAAAAGGTTGAAATCTTGGTGGACTTTGGCTTTGACAAGATTGGGCTTAAACTACATCAAACACATGTCATACATTTCTAGAAAACAAAATCATATTCATACAACATTCAAACAATTATGATGGGCCCAAGTATTGAACTTAGTCTGACTATGGCCCAAACAATGGTCAACCATACAATATGCAATGTAATTTTAACATGGACGGGCCTAAGGATAGGTTCTAAGTCATTACATTATAGGGTGGGTTTGTGGTTTTATTGTTTCTAATAGCTAGGACGTTACACCTCCCAACTTATACTGTAATGAACATTACGTTGGTCCAAACGGCATGGTCTATCCTTTTCAGTCAACAAGAAATGATCCAGTGACTTTAGGCTATGAGTTTGTGAGTTCACCACTGGGTACTCGAATCTAACGAAGACCGGTGATCCGTGGTTACGACCACCAAATGTTGAGATGGGTACATACATATTTGTTGTTTTATGGCACACACAATGACAGTTAGGGAAAGCTTTTAACAACCAACATGGCATTTCAAACAAAATATTATACAAACAATACACAGACATAAGCAATACTAGATAAGCAAAAGACATCATACAAACACAAGGGTATTTAATTGGTCATTTAAAGTCTAATGTGAAGCTTAGCCCTCGACATCCCCAGTAGAGTCGCCACCGTGAGAGGCCAGGAAACTTGGGTGCTCTATGAAAAGGGGTTAGGCATTGGCACCTTCCTTTTTCAGGATCATATGGAGTCTCCACTTATTTTATAAGTAAAATAAGAAAACTTTACAAACTATAATATATCTTGAATAGTATGCATTCTCATTAATTTGAAATAAATACATCTTAGTATAAAGAACTTTACATTGCTTTGATTCTAGGTACAATTTAGTTAAAAAAAAAAAATGAAAATACAAAGCCTTGTTTCCTAGTTACAATCTACCCAAAATAAAATAAGACAATAAATCTACCAACCTAAGATTCTAATATTTGGGGGTTAGGTTACAGAATGGGAAGGTGTTAAGCACCCACCCAGTCTAGACAGAGTCTAGTATTCTAGACTTTAAATGACCTTTTAAATACCCATTAAAAGAATGACATGCAAATTGTTGTGTCAATATTCCTAGATCTAAAATATGCAGAATACTAGATCTGTTGCATATGCAAAGAGAAATCACATCTAAATTTTATTTGTAGGAAAAGTTAGAGAAGTTCAAATTAAGCAAAATGAATTTTTTGATAAAAAATTCAGATTTAATTTTTTTAAATAACAGGGAATGGATTTTTTAAAAAGTTCCCAAATCTAATTTCTTAATTAAATAATAGAATGAATCTCCAAAAGGAAAATCCAAATCTGATTGTTTAATTAAGAAACATAATGGGTCTTAAAAGAAATTGCAGATCTGATTTTTCAAAGTAAAAAGGAATGAATTTTTAGAATAAAATTCAAAATATGATTTGTGGTTTTGGAAAACAAAGGAAATTTGCAAAATAATTTCAGATTTAAATTTTGGTTTAAGAAAATAATGGAATTTTGAAAAATGATTCAAATCTGATTTTTGGTTTAAGAAAACAATGAGGTTTTGAAAAATAATTCAGATCTGATTTTGTTTTAAGAAAACAATGAGGTTTTGAAAAATAATTCAGATCTAATTTTGTTTTAAGAAAACAATGAGGTTTTGAAAAATAATTCAAATCTGATTTTGTTTTACATAAAGCAACAGATTTAAGATTTAATCATATGCATCACATAACTACATCAACACAACACATATGCATAAATAGACATACATCATATAACCAAAAGACAATCAAGACAAACAAAAGGAAGAACATGTTAAGAGTATGGAGAGTTAAATTAGTTATATGAACATGTATATAAAGAGATGGAGACTTACCTAAATGAATGTATTCCAAAAGGAGAGATTTATTTCAAAAATCAAGGAGAATGAATATTTTCCAAGATCTAAAATAAGAGCCTCTTAACAGAAAAGAAATTCCTAAAGCAAAGCTTCCAGAATTTCTTTAACATAAGGGGAGAGAGGGGTTAGAAAAAGGTCTCTTGAATGTTGGGAGGCCTCCTCTATTTATAGAGGTGTTAGTTGCTTAGAAAATAAGCTAAGTTTGCTTAAAAATTAAGTCCAATTAGCTTTAAAAAGAAGCAAAAAACGTATGGGGAAAATCCTAAAAAAAAAAAAAGATTTGGATAAGAGTAAGCTGATTTTTTAGATCGAAACATGTTTCAATATTTTGATCATATCTTTTTACTCAAAATTCAAATTAAGCTGAAATTTTGATAGCTGAAGGGAATTCAATTCTATAAAACTTTGCCAGAAATATCCTAGTCCAAATTTCGAGTTTTACTATGTCGAAAGTGCCCTGGAATGTGAATATGAAATCTGCTACTTGATTAGCACGTTTTTGAAGTGTTTTCCAAGTCTAAATTGTATTTGGACGAATTTTAGAGTATTTTCATGATAAACCTCATCCCAAAGTGTTAATTACAATTTTTAAAATAATTTTTTTGAATATAATTATCCTAAAAGCCTAATTATTTACGGTCTTTAAATATTAAGAGTTTAATTGTTTTAATCCTGTGCAACAAATCCCACTTTAAGAAAAATACTTAACCAATCACAAAAATTCATTTAATTAATTTTAATAATTAACCGATCAAAATTAATTTCAATTAATCACATGTGATCAGTTCCACCGACACAAAATGCATACAGACCATGAAAACTTGATCTCATGATATCTTTCAATCCGACAGTTCGATTTGAGAATTAGGCATATTGTCACAACCGTTAGAAGCTCAAGACCATTTTTATGATATGTGATGAATGATTTAATGCATGTAATGCTTAATTTTTTGGGTACTTGGAATGGTCATTTCAATCAACTTCCAAGATTAAATTATGAGTGCAAAATTGAGTATCTATAGATACAATATTGAATATGCCTTTGATAGCATTAAGACATAAGACACAATGAGTGGAAGTCAACCCTAAGGTTTGGTGGTCTTGAGTGCCTAACACCTTCCCAAAACTATACCTAAACTCCAAACCCATACTTTGGTAGTAAGATCAAAAGGTCCTTCCCCGAGAGGACACTATATTAATGGTTCCTAGGCCATTGTAAAACTAGGTGGTGACTCCCCATTATGTCCACAATAGGGCACTACACATATGGTTCCTCTAGCTAATCTAGGTGGTGACACCATTTTTCACCCTCCTCTTAGTCCACTCCAGGCTGAGGTGTACTTCCCATAAGGAGACCATACTCATCGTGACGCTTGCGCCCACATAAGGAGGAAGGTATTACCTTGAAAGCAAGCTAAGAATCTAGAAAGGGTGGCATGCAACCCAAAGTAATAGTCATCTCCGCATTAATTAGGTGTTTCTAACTAATACCAGCTGCATTAAATGATGAATGACCAGCCTGAATAGTACAAACACCTCAAAAGTCTTCTCTCATCGTGAAAATGAAGGGGGGGAAACGCCTAATGGAATAAACAACTTCTGACATCTAGCATGATAATCCATTACCTAAAAGGGTGGAGAACTTAGAGTATAAAAATTATCTTCCCCTTAAAGAAAGGGGGACTAGAAAAATGGAGAGAAAAAAAGAGTTTAAACCTTGAGAGTGTTTTTACTTGTAAAATTGTTGTTAACCTTGACAGAATTATATTCAAGTCAATAAATTAAATAGAGTTAATTTTGACACCTCTAGCTTTTCTGACACCTTTAGCTTCAAATTTCGAAGGTTTAAAGGATCAATAAGTCACGCTTTCACGGTTTGTATTCGTACTAGAAATCAGAATCAAAAGAGCTTTTACCCTTTTTTTCCACACAAGATTTCTATTCTTGTTAAGCTCATCTTAGGACACCTGCGTTATCTTTTAACAAATTTCTATTCACTTATGCTTATCTTGTGAACTTTGATCCCATCCTCTAGGGGATTGCGGCAAAAGTTACTCCCTTAATGAATGCCGAGCTAACTAGAGAGTTCACGACTGTGAAGGTTAAGCAAGCCCTAAAACAAATGAAAACCATGACAACTCTAGGCCCGGATGGTTGCCTTTCACATGGGGAGAGAGAGAGAAAGAGAGAGTTCTGAAATGTTTTTTTATTATTAAATGTTATTTTGAATAACTCATTATTATTATTATTTAAAATAAATTATGTGCAAGGCAGGCAATAGTATTTTCTATCCACTGAGTGATTATAAAGAAGGAAAAAGATTGATTGAGCGATTTCCCTAACCCCATGTAGGGAATGCAAACAATCCTAAATGTGATGAACAACTGAAACTTAATTTCATATCCAAACATAGCAATTACAAAGAAGTCTTTCAAGTATTGTATTATTTGGATTCAAGTTCAATGACACCAACTCAAGTTGCCCCCATCTACCCTTTTTTTTTCAACAAAAAAATATTTATAAAACAAAATGGCAATACTTGCAAACACTATTTAACTAGTCTCTAACCCATGCAATGCACAACAAAGTTTAATAAAATTACATATATGATTAGAATTTGAATAAAATAAAATAAAAATGTCTAATCTATTTAAATTCAACTACATATTAAAAGGATATTATTCTCAGTAATACCATGTGATAGGGATATTTTAGCCATAAAATTAATACCCCTGAAACATCGCTTAAAAAGTTCGACAGCACCTACATACCCGTCAGCTTTACAAAAACCAATGGAAGAGTTAGGCCGATGACACCAAACGTGACGACCCCACAATGAAACTCGATGACTAATGAATGTGGAGAGGCCGACGGGGTTAAGGAAGCCAACGGGTCCAGCCTGGCTTAACTTGACCCCCACGAATATCAATGTAAGGAAATTTCTTATATCCACAATCAACCCTAATCAAAGGAATCCCTACAAGGAAAGGATCCCGCAAAGTACGTGTATTATTGAGGATCTACCCTACAAGGAAATATCTTCTCCACCAAGAAATGAAGGTCAGCTCTACACTACTATAAAAATCTCAAAGCCTTCACAAATCAAGGTACACATAATTTACCCCAGTTCTGGCACTCTAGAGTTATGAAAGTTCTCTAACTTAACCTTCGGAGGGTATTTGGCTGGTACCACACCGGTACTCTCTGCAAGGTCTTTTTTGTTTCGGTTTTACAGGTTCTGTCTAAAGCACGTAAGGAATGTGCAACTCACTAACAATTTTTGGCATCATCAGTTGGCGCCATCTGTGGGAAATAAAAAGTAAAACAGTAACAACCATATTACCACTTCTCAGACTAAGAGTTGTATGGTACTCACTTACTCGATGGCAACCAATAACCATACCGGAGAAGAACCACGCACTGCTGCCCTTGAAAGAAAGGTACAGACCCTAGCAACAAGATACCAGTCATCCATCCATCACAAATACGGCACCACCACATATGGTCACAGAGATGCAGATGATGAAGGAAAGGATGGGCTTCATGATGAATGCCCTCAAAAGGCAAGGGTCAAACGACCTTGACAAGTTGGTCCATCAGACGAACTCACCCTTCACAGCATCCGTCACTTCATTCCTCCTTCCTGCAAAGTTACGTATGCCGTAGATAGAAGCCTATGATGGGTCAAAGGATCCCTTGAACCACCTAGAGTCATTCAAAACCCTTATGCACTTACAAGATGTGGCAAATGAGATTATGTGCCAAGCATTCCCAACTACGCTGAAGGGTCCCGTAAGGGTGTGGTTTAGCAGATTAATGCACAACTCCATCGGTACCTTCAAGGAGTTGAGCGCGCAGTTTGCACTTTATCGGGAGACACAGGTATAAGAAGTCTATTGCATGCCTGATGAGCATTAAGCAACGAGAGGATGAGACACTGAGGTCTTACATAACCCATTTCAACAAGGAAGCTCTCTCGATAGATGAAGCTGATGACAAGATACTTGTTGCTGCATTCACCAATGGTCTACGAAAGGGGAAGTTTTTGTTTTCCTTATACAAGAACAACCTAAAGACCATGACAGATGTGCTTTATCGAGCTACTAAGTACATGAACGCAGAGGACGCGTTGCTAGCCTAAAAGGAGAAACCCAAGAAGAGGGAAAGGCAAGAAGATGCCCGATAGGAAAGGGGACGAAAGATGACTAAAATCGGAGATCGACAAGAGGACAGGCACTCCAAACCCTCCACTGGAAGGTTCACCAAATTCACCCCGCTAACTACCCCGATTAATCAGGTGTTAATGTAGATCAAGGACGACACAGCCTTGACGTGGCCTAGCAAGTTAAAGGGAGATCCCAGCAAGAGGTCCAGAGACAAATATTGTCGTTTTCATTAGGACCATGGTTACGACACCTCTGAATGCTATGACCTGAAACAACAAATTGAAGCCATTATAAGACAAGGGAAACTACAGCGATTTGTCAACAAAGAAAGGGCAGATCCACCACAGGATCAGGTTGCTAGAAGGGATAACGAGTGCCCCAGACCACCCATAAGGGACATAAGGATGATTGTAGGGGGCACCATGGCTTCAAGTTCATCCAAGAAGGCCCGTAAAACTTACCTTAGGATGGTTCAGAACGTCCAGCTGACAGGCTTCGTGTTGAAAATGGTGCAAGTCGACAACCTTATAATTGGACTCTCAAAAAAAGATGTTCGGCGTCTCCACCACCCACACGACGATGCACTCGTTATTAGTATTTAAGTAGGGGACTATAATACTCATCAGGTCCTGGTTGATAATGGAAGCTTTACTGATAGCCTCTACTACTCAGCATTCCAGCAGATGAGGATCGAAAGAGAGTGACTCATACCAACCAACGCGCTGCTCGTTGGGTTCAGAGGAACGAGGGTATACCCCCTCAGAGCGGTCACATTGCCCATGACGGTTAGTGACTACCCTCAATAAATTACTAAGGATGTTACATTCCTTGTTGTCGACTGCTCGTCTACCTACAATACCATACTGAGCGGATCGAGTATGGAGTAAGAGAGGTATGTAGGGACCAAGTGGCAGCACAAGAGTGCTGCATAGCAATGCTGGAGATGGACGACCACTTATAGACCATGAACATTGAGGAACAGAGGGCGGTCGTAAAGCCCGTTGAAGGATTGGAGAAGATACTTTTCGATAACTCTAGGCCTGAGTGAACGACTAAGATCGACACCCTCGGCAGTCCGCCAATCCGTCAAGTGCTCACAGCATTCCTAATGGAAAACTAGGACGTCTTTGCTTGGAGTCATAAAGACATACCCGAGATCGACCCTTTAGTCATGGTGCACAGGTTGAATGTGTCACAATTTTTTCCACCTATCCGTCAAAAGAAACGAGTGTTCACCCAAGAACGAGATCGGGCTATGCGGAAGAAGTCCACAAAATGCAAGATGCAGAGTTCATCCGGATGTGTACTACCCCAACTGGCTGGCCAATGTAGTGATGGTTAAAAAAGCCAACAGAAAATGGAGGATGTGTGTAGAATTCACGAACTTGAACAAGGCGTGCCCCAAGGACAGCTACCCCCTCCCGCAGGTTGACATCCTAGTAGACTCAACAGCAAGACATCAGTTCTAGAGCTTCATGGATGCATTTTCTGATTACAACTAGATCAAATTGGACAAAGCTAACCAGGAGAAAACTTTGTTTGTCACCAGCCAAGGCCTCTTCTGCTATAAGGTGATGACGTTCGGTCTCAAGAATGCAGGCATAACATATTAGAGGCTCATGAATAAAATGTTTGCACATCAGATTAGAAGAAATGTCCAAGTTTACATGGATGACATGCTAGTGAAAAGCCGAAAGGAAGACAACCTCAAGGAGACCTTTGACACCCTCTGCTCTTACAACTTGAAGCTCAATCCAAGCAAATGCGCATTTGGGTTGATGGCTAGAAAATTCTTAGGGTTTATAATGTCTCATAGAGGTATCAAAATCAACCCAAACAAGATCCGGGCCATAATGGAGATGACACCACCAAGGAACACAAAAGAAGTGTAATGCCTCAACGGCAAGGTAGCTGCACTGAACAGGTTCGTTCCAAGGGCGACGAACAAGTGTCTACCTTTCCTCTGCACTCTAAAGAAGTCTTTCGAGTGGACACCCGAATGCTAACAAGCTTTTGATGATCTAAAAGCATACCTCTCCTCCTCACCGTTGCTAAGTCCCTCCCAGCCAGGGGAAGACCTATTTCTCTATCTAGCCGTCTCCCCAGTTGCTGTCAATATGGGCTTAGTCAGAAAAGCAGACAGGATGTAGAAGCCCGTGTACTCCATTAGCCAGGCACTCCGTGGCACAGAGGAAAGGTACCCACTGATGGAAAAGCTCGCATTCTCTTTAGTTACAGCAGCCCATAAGCTCAAGCCATACTTCCAGGCCCATACTATGGCCGTTCTGACAGATAAGCCTCTACAGCGAGGTAATGAGTAACCCTAAAGCGACTGGACGAATGGCACTATAGGCAATAGAGTCAAGCAAATTCGACATAAAATACCATCCGCGTATTGCCATAAAGGGACAAGTGGTCGCTGACTTCATTGTGGAATTCACCAACATGGAAGGCCAGGGGGCAAGAGAACATCCCCAATGAAGTATTCACATGGATGGATCGTCTAACGGACAAGCTGGTGGAGTAGGTATAATGCTTCATTCTCCAGAAGGGGATAAGATCAAGTGTATGGTTCGTCTCGACTTCCTTGCGACCAATAATTAAACGAAATACGAGGCTCTAGTGACAGGACTGGATCTTACCAAAGCCGCAAGGGCCACGAGTGTGGTTGTGTACTACGATTCTTAGGTGGTCACAAGCCAGGTGAACGATGACTACAAATGCAAAGGGGAAAGAATGAAGAAATACTTGGAGCAAGTAAGGAAATGGATGGGCAAGTTTTAAACCAAGTTTGTTCAAATCCCCAGGGAAGAGAAGGAGCAGGCCGACCATCTTGCAAAAGCCGAATCAGCATAACATATGATCATCCCTAGGTACTTTCTTTTGTTCAGTTCTTACCTTTGATAAATGGCATTGGAGTGTAAGAAATAGACTCAAGAAGCAATTGGACCACACCGATAGTTTCTTATTTGAAACACAACACACTACCTGACGGTAAGGAGGCCGCAGGAAAGCTGAAGGTCCAGGCAGCACATTTTGTCCTAATAAAGGATGTCTTGTACAAAAAAGGCTTCTCCCGCCTATACCTAAGGTGCTTAGGCCCCGAGGAATCAGACTATGTCATGAAAGAATTCCACGAGGGGATCTGTGGGAACCATTCCAGGTCACGATCATTAGTGTACAAGCTGATTCAGGTTGGATACTATTGGCTCACCATGCAAAAGAATGCCCAAGCTTATGTCAAAGCATGTGATAAATGTTAAAGTTTTGGCCACGTCATCAGACAGCCCTCAGAAGAGCTCACTTTGATGACAGCCCTGTAGCCTTTTACTCAATGGGGGTTAGACATTATGGGCCCATTCCTAATAGGGATGAGACAGCTAAAGTTCCTAATGGTCGGTATAGATTACTTTACGAAATAGGTGGAAGCTGAAGCCCTGGCCACCATCACAGAAAAGAACATACAAAGCTTTGTATGGAGGAACATCATCTACAGGTACAGCATACCTAGAGTACTGATCTCAGACAACGGGAAGCAGTTTAACAACGACTTGTTCAAAGATTTTTGCTTGCAGTTGGGGATCAAGAATCACTACTCTTCACCCGCCCACCCTCAAGCCAACGGACAAGTCCAAGTAACAAACTGATCTTTGCTCAAAATCATCAAGACTCGGCTCAAGGGGCAAAGGGTATATGGCCAGAAGAATTGCCAAGTGTTCTATAGGTGTACAGGACGATGGTGAGGACATTTACAGGAGAGACACCGTTTCGACTAGCATAAGAAAGTGAGGCCGTCATACCAGCTGAGGTCAGACTTACAAGCTACAGAGTGGCAAACCATGACGAGAGCAAGAACGATAAAGCTATGCATTTGCAGCTTGACTTGGCGGATAAGGTCAAAGCAGCGGCTAAACAAAGATTAGCACGGTACTAGAACCTCATGGCCAAGCACTACAACTCGAGAGTCAGGCACAAAGACTTTCAGTTAGAGATCTCGTCTTGAGAAAGGTGACAGGCGCTACAAGAGATCCCTCCTAGGGAAAGCAAGGACCTAATTGGGAAGGACCTTACAGGATCACTTCATGGCAGAGGAAGGTAACCTACCACATGGAGACACTAGACGGGCAAAAGTTGCACCACCCATGGAACACAAAGCACTTGAAGAAATACTAGCAATAGACAACGGCACGAAGAACAAAACTTTTCATTTCCAGTTTACTTCCTTTTAGTTAATTTTTAATATCTACAATACCTTATAAGCCCAAAGGGCAGCTTTTACTCTTTCAAGAACAATTTTTTACTTATGCACACATTTATCACAATAAGAGGAGTTATTCAAATATGACATGTGTATGTATGTGCCTATACAAAACTACAAACAAAAGGGCACTTAATATTGTCTGAAAATGAGATACAAGAAAAATAAAAATCGAAACTAAGCTAGAAGGTTTTGGGTGTCTTGAGAAGGAGGGTCCTCTCGTCTTCAGTAGGAGGGTTCTGGGCGTCTTAGGCAGAAGGGTTCTCGCCATCCTTAAGAGGAGGATCATCAACAGATGAAGCCAAGGGAGGGACGGGTCCTTTAATAGCAGGTTGAGCAAGGACCACACCGTCATCTTTTGGATCCCGCTCTAACTGAGTAGAGTTGTCGGTCTCTTCACTAAAGGTGTCGCCACCTGTAGGGGTCGTCGGCAGAGGGTCGTCCATAGTGACTTTAGATAAATCTAGATTTAGGTAGACAGACCTAACCTGCTTCAGGCAGTCCTCAAACCTGTTACCATAGTAGACTGCACAAGCATCAATAAAAGGCTGGGAAGCCTTGAACTCTATTATGGCATCAGCTCTGGCCGTCTCTACCTACTCACAAAGGGTCGTCAGCTCCTTCAAGTTTGCCTTGGACTTTTATGCCTTCTCTCGAAGACGGGCTTCCTCCTTCAGCTTCTTAGTCAAGGCTGTCACCTCCTTGTTAAGACTAAGGAAGGCCCCCTTGTATTGCTCCTGCTCGTCGGTTAGGGTCTCATTACACTTCCGAAGCCGGCTGATCACCCCTTCCTAAGTGACGCTCCTATTTTGAAGCACTCTCATATGCACCAGCGCTTAAAAACAAGACAACCGTCAGCCAATGAATGAACAACAGTAAAAGAGAGTTTGAAAAAATGACATACCCTAGAAAGGTCAAAAAGACTCGACACCCCCAAGTCTTCCGTCGTCTACTCGGCACAAGGGTCCAAGTCTGTCTCCTTGATGATTGACTCAGCCATCTCAATGACATGTTCCTTATACATGAGAAGACGACAAACGGTTCCTTGGGTGATAGGACTAGTCACCGTCATTAAACCCTTGCCAGCTCCACGGCTAAGTTTGGGAGGCGACGACTTCTTTGGTTTGTCACCTGTAGGGAGGGCCAGTCTTTTCTTGAGTGGACGGTTATCCTTCCCCTCGCTCTTTCGCTTAGACGACCCATTGATAATGCCCTTAGGAGCTAACAAGAAGGCCACCTCCTTCTCCTTTTGCTTACACGCCACAGTTGGCGCCTTTACTAAAGCCCTTTGTTTAGCTGCCTCCATTTCTGCAAAGGGTAAAGGACAAATGTTAGATAAGCAAGCATAAGTATGAAGCAGATGAAAGGAAAGAACCAAGATGTAAGAACTTACACCGACGAGAATAAGCGTTCAATCTACGAGCTTCAGGTGTTGGTTTAGGACCACCACAATAGGCGTGCAACATGTCAAGGGTGATTAGGTCCCTACACCTCTGTTCGTCAAAAGGAATCTTAAGAACCTGACGGAGGAAAGCTTCCTACTTGTCGGTTATGTGTGGATGAACGCTAGCTGAAAAAGAGAAAAAGCAGACGACGTTAAACATTTGAAACAAATAAATAAAGAAAAAGTTAGAATGTAGACGATACTAAACCTGAATCTCTGACAATACCCCAAGTATTGTCAAAGCCATGAGGCATCGTCACCCACTTTTCTCGACGGCATACTTAGTCCATCCCTTGACCAAAAATATATCTACTCTTCCAATTTCTATTAGAGTCAGCCATGTCTGATACCAACCTAAGCGACTTGTTCCTCGCTGCAAAATGATATATCCCCTTAGACGAGGAGATATGCTAAGGTCTGTAACACCAAAAGAACTCGTCCAGGGTAAGTTGATGATTCCCTGCACTAAGACGACCCCAACGGATTTCAGCCCCTATGAATATCCTCCAAGCATTGAGGGCTACTTGACTGATAGATAGACCTAGGAAAATGGCCAATTGACGGTGTAATATCGTCAATGGCAACCTCAACCCAGCCACGAACATGGCGTCATACATGCCAACGTCCGCAGTCTTCCTAGAGTAGCACTTTTCAAACTTTCTAGGCAAATGGATTGGAATGCGAAGGATGAAGGGACTAGTGTGACCATCCCCAGAGCTTTCTAAACTTCCTTCCTCAGAAGCTCTTTCGTCACCCTCATCCTCACTCCCGTCAACTTCTCCCTCGTACTCTTCGTTCCTTCCTTTTTCTTCGTACTCCTCTTCATTCTCCCATCTCCTTCGTCATATTCATCCTCTTCCTTTACTCCATCTCCGTCAAAACCTTCTTCGTCATCAGGAGAATGGGCAGACGATTCCCTCTCTGACAACCAAGATGAGCCCTCCTCAGGTCCATTGATGTGCATGAAATATATACAATAAATTACTCACATATCTACATATTTAGCTTTACTTTTATGTTATTTTTTGACTGATTATATAATACCTTTGTGTTGCAAGTAACAAGGGCTTTACATGCAAAGTGGAGCTAGGCCAATTGAATCAAGCCAACTTACATCCAGCCAGGCATGAATTCAAGAGAAGACCAACCCAATTAAATTTAAGTCCAATTGGAGTAAGGAATCAACGGAAATTTGCACCAAATCCAAGTCCAATTTGGATTAGGATTCTAGCCTACATATCAGTTAGTATTTTTAGCATAACTTTTGGCTCAGATGTCCAATTGAGATGATTCAAGTTGGGATGGAAAGTAAACTTCAAGGGCTACAACTTTGTAGTTTACCAAGAGCCCGAATTATGATGTTAAATGAGCCAAAATAGTCGGTTAAATGAAGCCTAAAAATATGGGATTTTCTCCAAACGGGAATTCAACTTGTAATAGGATTTCTTAACCTATTTAAAGGCTCTTTAGAGCAAAATTCAAGGGAGGCTAGTGCTAAGACTGAGGGCTGAATGTATAGAGAGCTACGACTACCTCTTCCATGACAGTTAGTTTTATTTTATTTGTCTAGTTTAATGTTTAGTATTTTATTCTTATGCTTTCTTTCAATTACCATGAGTAGCTAAATTTATAATTAGGGTTAAGGATGAAACCTTGTTAAGGATTGTTAGTAATATTTATGTGATTTGATTTTTCCCACAATAGTTGTTCTTTAATGATTTAAATTGTTCTTACTTTATATCAATTGACTAAGATGAGATTCTAGATATGAGTTCAATCATGTTTTTCTCATGATTTAGGATTTGTCTTAATTAATTGAATGCTTGGTTTATTAATTCTTGATTATAAAATTGGATATCGTTTGTGATTTGTCTGTCAATGGGTACAATTTATGATTTGATTTTTAGAATTGGATATATCTTGTGATTTGTTTGGCTACGGATACAATTGATGATTTGGTTTTATACTTAAGAAGCGAAGAAGAACATGCTTGAGATTTTTAAACATAAGTTTTAATGATGATATTTTCCATGATAGCAAGATTGATTTCTAAATTATCATGTAATGGTTGGGAAAAATTAATGATCATAAATATATGCTGATATGACTTTCAAGGCGGATTCCAAAACCTTAATTCCTTTCCCATGATTGTTTACATCTCTTTATTGCTTTATATCTTTTGCTTAGTTTATTTAATTTCAAAACAACCAATTTTTATTAAACTAGATTGGGATTAATTTGGTTAAGATTTGATTAATTTTCCTACATTCATTCAAGTCCCTGTGGGTTCGACCTCGTTCTTGTCAACCTATACTTCGGTACGGTTCGTACACTTACGAGTACTTTAAAATTTCACAAGAAGTTTTTGGCAAAATTGCCGGGGACTTGGTTAGGAAAATAAATTAGGTCTTAATTGAATTTTTCCTTCTACTAGTTGTAGTTAAAATTTATTTTTTTAAATAAAAAAAAAATTCTTTGTGCTTGGTGTATGAGAACTTGGATACGTGATAAAGAAAATCGTCTTGTTAGTTTTGATTATTCATCCACAATGGGAGAAATAGGAGAAGATTCAAAAACTCTTAGGGAGTTGTTCTCACCCATAACCACCAACCCTCCATCTTGCATAGTATTGCCTGCAACCACTGCTACACATTTTGAGTTGAAGCCACAGATAATCCACCTTCTTCCTACTTTTCATGGATTGGATAGAGAAGATCCTTATATGCTTGTGAAGGATTTTCTTGAGATTTGTGCTACTTGTAAGTTCCAGAATTTCACTGATGACTCTGTTCGCTTGCGTTTATTCCCTTTTTCCTTGAAGGATAAGGCAAAAGCATGGCTTAATTCTTTGTCACCTGGATCTATCACTTCATGGGAACTGTTGGTCACAAAATTCCTCTCTAAATTTTTCCCAATGGCCAAGACCAATGCCTTGAGGAGAGAAATTGCAGATTTTTATCAGGATGAACAAGAGAAATTTTATGAGAGTCAGGAGAGATTTAAGGACTTGATCTTAAAGTGTCCTCATCATGGTTTTGAAACATGGAGACTAGTACAATATTTTTATAATGTTTTAACTCAGACAAAATGTAACATGATTGAGTCCATGAATGGTGGTGGATTTTTCAGTCTTGTAGATGATGAGGCATACAAATTTCTTGAGAATTTTTCTGAAAGTTCACAACAATGGGATTTTTCCAACTGTTAGGTTCTAAAGATTTAGGAATTTATGTATTTAGAACTCTAATGTATAATGTTGGCAAACCATGATCAAAATAATATGTTTAGTCTTGTTTAGGCTTGCTCAAAGTTGTGTAATTCATAAAAAGTTGGAATTGAGAGGCTACTGATGCATTGGTGCATTTCGGCCTGACTCGATCGATCGAAAGTTAGACTCGATCGATCGAAAGTCGGCCAGAATGTTTTTCTGCAGAATTTTCCAACTTAGCCCTACCTCATTAAACGTTTAGGGTTTTATGTTTTTGCCCTAGGTATATAAGGCAGAACCCTGGCCACGTTTTTGTGAGTTGCTCTGAGTGTATTGTTGCTCATACTTTGTTGTTGTGTGAATCTCTTGTGAGATCATTGAGGAGCTTTCCTTTACATAAACTTAGGGTTTTCAAGGTAGAGATTATTTCAACATCTTGATGATCAACTTAGTTGCTGCCATTGGAGTTTAAAGAAACACAAGTGGGGGTGCTTGTATCTTGTGGAAAATCCAAGAAAGAAGGAGTCCGTGGATTCGAAGTTTGCACGTGGTCATGTCAGTAAGTTCTACTAGTGAGTAGCATTAGGAAGTCAAGCGGGGAGCTTGTAAGTCCTTTTGTATGAACTTCGATTCTTTCATATAGTGGATTCAAGTTTACCTTGAGGATAGCTAGGTCAAATCCTCTCCAGGTTTTTACCGTGTGGTTTCCTGGGTCATCATATCATTGTGTTATTTACTTTTTCGCTGTTTTATATATTTGATATGATTGTTTGATTTGTTAACCTAGATTTGAATAATTTGACTAAGTTAATCACTTGGCTAATTAACTAGGTTAATCTGGTTAGGTTAAGGGGTCTAAAACCGTTCAAGTGGTATCAGAGCAGGTAGCTCTTTTGTTGTAGATCTTTTGATCTCTGACCTGATCCTTGACCCCTGTTGTCATGGAACACGGACACTCTCTGGTTATTCCTCCTCATTTCGATGGGAATAACTATGCCTACTGGAAAGTAAGGATGAAAGCATTCCTGAAATCTATTGATGAGAGGGTTTGGAATTCTGTTGAGTACGGATGGGAGAAGCCTACTACTACTGTGAGTGAGTGGCAAACTTCTCAAAAAGAAGCAGCTGGGTTCAATAGCAAAGCTATGAATGCCATCTTTAACGCTGTTTCTATGGAGGAATTCAAGAGAATCTCTAATGTTGAGATTGCTTATACTGCTTGGAAAATCCTCCAGACTGTGCATGAAGGCACAAAGGCAGTTAAGATTAATAAACTGCAGCAATTAACTTCAAGATTTGAAAGCATTAGGATGTCTGATGATGAATCTTTTGATGAATTCTATGCTAAATTAAATGATATTGTTAATTCTGCTTTTAATCTGGGTGAAATCTATGATCAACCTAAAATTGTTAGGAAGATTCTTAGATCCTTGACTGAGGACTTTAGGCCTAAAGTGACTGCCATTACTGAAAGTAAAGATGTGGACTTCATCCCTGTTGATGAGCTTGTAGGATCTCTTCAGTCCTATGAGTTAGATCTACCCAAAGCTAACAAATCCAAGTCAATGGCTCTCAAGTCTGTTGATGATGTTGAGGTTGGTGGATTTGATGATGAGCTCTCTGCTACAGAGATTGCTTACCTTGCCAAAAACTTTAGGAATTTTCTTAGGAACAATAATAGAAAGGCAAGAAATATAAACACTGCTGAACCTAGAAAGTTTAGGAAGAATGATCCCATAAAAGTTAGCAACACTGAAAAACCTAGAGAAAAGGTAGGTCAATCTTTCAATAATTCTATGGGTTCATAATGTTTTGGATGTCAAGGGTATGGTCATGTTAAATCTGAATGTCCTACATTCTTGAGGTCTAAGGGTAAAGGTCTGGCTATAACCCTTAGTGATAATGAGGTTTCTGATAATGAGTCTAGATGTGACGAGGATGGAAACTTCATTGCTTTCACTGCTACTGCTGTAGTCAATAAAAGCGTAACTATTGAAGAGAACCCTTCTGATGGGGAACTCTCTAAGGATGCAGATCTTCAAGAGGCCTATAATAAACTTTGCAAAGTTGCTGCAAAGGATGCTATGAATGTAGAACTTGGCCTGAAGAAAATTGAATCTCTTGAGCTTGAAAAGAAGAATTTGCTTGTTAAATTCTTTGATGCTAATGATCTTTTGAACAATGTGAAATCTGAAAATATGCTCTTGCTTGATAAAGTTAAAACTTTGGAACATGATTTATCTGTTGCTAGATCTGCTAGTTCTAAACTTGATCAAATGCTGAGTGTTCAAAAGACTCTTTTTGACAAATCTGGATAGGTTTTATTGAAAGCATCACTATGTCTGCACCTAGTTCCATAAACTTTGTTCCTTTATCTTCTTCTGAACCTTTCATGAGTGAGGTTGTGAGTGAAACTGTCAAACCCCCTGTGAGTGAGGGTATCAAACCCATAAAAGTTTCACCATCTAGGAAGATTAGGGTTGATCTGAAAGAGTCTAAACCTAAGGAGTCTACCCTTTCTAAGGACAAGATGCATGGTAAACCTGCTTGGATTTGGCATTTTTGTGGAAAGTCTGGACACATTCGTCCTAACTGTTACAAGTTTCAAGTTGCAAAGAGAGCAGACAAACCAAAAGTGCCTATGCCTCAAGCACAAGATCCTATGGCACTCATTGGTGAATTGGTAAAGGCTGTAAACCTTTATTCCAATCCTGGAGTTGAAAATCACTCGAACGTGAATAAGAACTCCAATGCTCGTGGGGCATCTAATAGGTTTTGGATGCAAAAGACTCGATCTAATTGAGTCTTTCTGACATGGTCATTGTGCTTCATTGCTCTTTCCTTTGTGACCATTATTCTTTGGTTTTTGTGTTTTTTTTCTAGGACTTGCATTGCATAACATTCATGCATTTCATTCTAGAATTTATTTGTGTTTTCTCTTTTAAATTTAAAAAAAAAAAAAAAAACAAATTGTGTTTCGCACTATTTTTCTTGGTTTTTGAAAACAAGGTTGATCAATTTATTTACACAGAACATGTCTTTGTACCATGTTTAACTTTGATGAGCTTATTTATTGCACTTGACTGGTTGAAGCTTTGTAGTGCATGTTGTGTGGGAAAGATGTTTATGGTGTTTATCACTTTGTCTTAATCTTGAAGTCACATGTTATTTGACTATCGGACTTGATCCTTTTGAGAAAGGCATAAATAACCATCTCACCACTGTTCACTAGCCAATCATGAACACCTTAGTACATTTCTTATGATTTTGTGCTCGAGAAAGTGTAGCATATGCACAAAAAGAACATAAGGTGAAGCCTCGGTTTAAATACTTAATACTTAAAATTGGTGTGTACTATTAGGCTTGATGCCAAATCACTTAAACTAAAATTGGTGTGTATATTATGAGGCAAAATTCAAGAAACTTACATGATTGCAAGCTTATGATCTAGGAGATGTGGGAGTTATATGATGTAACTCTTTAGGTGATAGTCTCTTTTAAATTCTATGTGATGACTTTTGTAGACTTTGTGGTTGATTTCTATTCACATGTCACCTCATATATATCTCAAGTTTTTGCTAGTTGCACACACTACACAAGTTACTCTTTGCTAAACACTGTACATGTTATTGTGTGTGTTTTTGGTCTGACCAACCAAGTTTGAAAATACCTTGAGGATTATGCAAAACATTTTCTTTTGCTTGAGAATTTAAAGGGAGAATGGCTAAAATTTTCTTTGAAAAATTGGGGTTAAAATTTGGGGTTTTTGAAAAAGCATTTCATCTCATACTCATGCATTGTGTTTCATCAATTTTAATGCTTTGAGGAGTTGTTTCCAAAATGTGGTTGTTGTTTTTCAAAACTATGATTTTTCTCAAAATTTTGTGAGCCTTTGCCTATTTCGATCAATCCAATCTGTTTTTCGATCGATCGAAAATTACTTAAAATTCTTTTAGAAATCTTGGATTAATTCAATCGATCGAATGTAATTTTCGATCAATCGAATATCATGAATCAAGTTTTTTTTAAAACTCAGGTTTGACTTTTTCAAAGTCACTTTTTCAAAACTTTTCAAACTTTTTTCTCTCTCCAACTCAGCAAGGCTCCACAACAAATTCTTTGTCGTTTTCTTCCAAATTTTTTGCAAGGTTTCTCTCTCCTTAAGCCGGTATGTCCATATTACCCTTCTTTTGCATTGTTTTTCATGTTTCATGCATTATTTTCATGGTTTATCGGTAAATTTTCGGACTATGCATAATTTGGGATTTTTGTTGAATCAAGCCGTATTTTGTGAAATTGATCAATGGGTTTTGTTGCTATATGGATATATTTATGATCTATGATGGTTATTTTGATCAATTTGAGGTTTTGTGGAAAATTGAAAATTCTAGGGCTTGTATTGAACCTGAATTGGGGATTTTGTTCAATTGGATAGAAATTGATGAAATTGGCCTGATAAATTGATATAATTGATCATTATATTGTGTTTTCTAGCTTACGTGATGATCAATTTGTCAATTTAAAAAAAAAAAATCTTAACAAGTGGTTTTCAATTTTGGGGTTTTTCTTAAAACCTCTGTGTTCAAGCCAATTTTGTGCAATTGAACTTCAATTGAACTTGTTTTAACTGCATTAAAACATGCATCATGTCATTAATATTGTTCATGCATCATATAGACTTTTGTTCTATTTTTTTGTGTTAACTTGCAGTCTGCCCTTGGGTTTTGTTTTTTGTTTTGTTCTGTTGGTTCTTTCTTTGTGTCTTTGTCCTTTCCTTAGCATTATGCCTAGGAAAACTAGAGCTCGTAGGTCTGTTCCCTCACCTTCTCCTTCCCCACCTTCTTTTGACCATGAGAAGTTTCCGAGTGAGAAAAACCAACAAATTTATGATAAGCTGAACCTTAGGAGAAAGATTTGGTCTGAGCGTGCTGTAGTTTTAGATGAGCTTGATCCTATCATTAGGGCAAATTTTGAGCGTCGAGGCTGGTTACCCTTGGTGGATATTTCTGATCCTCCTCCTGCTACCCTGATTAGAGGGTTCTTTTCGAACATCTCTATCCACGTCTATGATTCCAACACTTTGGTAAAGAGTTGGATACGAGGCATAGAGTACACCATTACTCCTACTATAGTGGCTGATGCTCTAGGGGTACCCTTGGTCCAGCACCCTGTCTACCCTTATGATGAGTCTTCTCTTTTGAGTGATGTCATGTCTTACATCACTGGGTCTTCTATCCAGTGGGGTTCTGATCCTAGGATCACCATTGCCAAGCTATCTGAGTTACATTATCTCTTCTTTAGGATAGCTTGTCATTCCATTTGGCCCATTTCTCATCTTCACACCATTCCTCTCGAGCGGTGTGTCTTTTTGTATGCTCTAATGACTGATGCTCCTATTAGTTTTCCTCATTTGTTTTTTCGTTCTTTGAACGAAGTTTATAGGAGTTCATCTTCTTCTCATGCTCTTGTCCATCCTATCTTTATTCATAAGATTTTGCTTTATCTTGGTCTAGATGATTTCCCTTCTTCTGTGCCCGTTCATGTTATTACTCCCATAGGTGCGTCTTTTCTTAGACAGAAGGCTGCTCACCTTCAAGTTGGCTCTAAACACCCTAGGTCCGAGCCTTCTGGTACCGCACCTCCTCCCTCCTCTTCTACAGGTCCTTTTGGTGAGGATGTTGATGATCCTGTTGGTGCTGCTGCTGCTGCTGATGTTCCTCCACCTCATTCGGATGACTTTGATATACGTCGTACCTTGGAGACTGTCATAACTGTTCAGGCGGCTCATGGTCAGATTTTGGTGGACTTACTTAATGAGATACGTGTTTTGCGAGCTGACTTGGCACATTTTCATTCACCCTCTCTACCTCCTTTTGATGATGGCTTGTGATTGTCCTTTGGCATTCTGTCACAAACAGGGGGAGTAGAGTTTTGTCACTTGTAGAGGAGTTTTTGTAGTTAGGGAGAGATTTTTTTTTGTTTTGCGGAGCTAGTGGAGATATTAGATTGTATCTAGGTGCTTCACTTTGTTTATCATTTTTTGGGGCTATTCATGTTAGGGGGAGATACTTTATTTTGATATATGTGATTCTTGTTTCTTGTGATTCACTGCTTATTGATTTATATTTATGAGCTTATTCATTGATATATGTCTTTATTATGTGTTGTGTGAATTTTTTACAAGAATGTTTTATTTTTGTTGTATCTAACTTAAGGGGAAAGTTAGTTTACATATCTGTTGATTTACTGTTTTTCTGTCACACATGCGTTTATGCATTTGTTGAGTGTTTCAGGAATATACAGGTTGATTCAATTGAGCTGCTGTCTACACTTGCAACTGATGGATAGTAGTTAGGATTGAATTTTTTTGTTTACAAGCATTATTTATGTAAAGGGCTTTTATTTGTAAACTTTGAGCTTTTAATTTGTGTTTTGTCACGAATTGCCAAAGGGTGAGTTTATTAGGTTCTAAAGATTTAGGAATTTATGTATTTAGAACTCTAATGTATAATGTTGGCAAACCATGATCAAAACAATATGTTTAGTCTTGTTTAGGCTTGCTCAAAGTTATGTAATTCATGTAAAGTTGAAATCAAGAGGCTGCAGATGCATTGGTGCATTTCGACCTAGCTTGATCGATCGAAATTTAGACTCGATCGATCGAAAGTCGGCTAGAATGTTTTTCTGCAGAATTTTTCAACTCAGCCCTACCTCATTAAACGTTTAGGGTTTTATGTTTTTGCCCTAGGTATATAAGGCAAAACCCTAGCCACGTTTTTGTGACTTGCTCTGAGTGTATTGTTGCTTATACTTTGCTGTTTGTGTGAATCTCTTGTGAGATCATTGAGGAGCTTTCCTTCACATAAACTTAGGGTTTTCAAGGTAAAAAATTTTTCAACATCTTGATGATCAACTCAGTTGCTGCCATTGGAGTTTAAAGAAACACAAGCGGGGGTGCTTGTATCTTGCAGAGAATCCAAGAAAGAAGGAGTCCGTGGATTCAGAGCTTGCACGTGGTCGTGTCAGTAAGTTCTATTGGTGGGTAGTATTAGGAAGTCAAGCAGGGAGCTTGTAAGTCCTTTTGTATGAATTTCGATTCTTTCATATAGTGGATTCAAGTTTACCTTGAGGATAGCTAGGTCAAATCCTCCCCAGGTTTTTACCGTGTGGTTTCCTAGGTCATCATATCATTGTGTTATTTACTTTTCCGCTGCTTTATATATTTGATATGATTGTTTGATTTGTTAACCTAGATTTGAATAATTTGACTAAGTTAATCACTTGGCTAATTAACTAGGTTAATCTGGTTGGGTTAAGGGGTCTAAAACCGTTCACCAACCATAAAGAGAGATCTGCCCCTGCAATTAAGAAAGGAGGATTGTATGAAGTCAGTAAAGATTTAAACATAAAAACTAGGTTGGACAATCTCACTTGTAAGGTTGAGGCTTTAGCTTTAGGTAGAGGGATGAATTCTGTCAATCAAGTTCAAAGTGAAACATGTTCTGTTTGTGGAAGTCCTATGCATACAACACAAATGTGTCCTTCTGCAGCTAGGTACCCTGATTTTTATACTGAGCAAGCAAATGCACTGAATAATTATGAAAAACCATTTGCTAGTCCATTTTCAGAGACATACAATCCAAATTGGAGGAACCATCCTAATTTCTCATTGAGGCAAAATCAGCCTCCCACAAATGTAGGTGGACAACAAGTGCATCAACAAAGTCAATTTCGTCCACCTACCCAAGCATATCCTTCTATTCCTCAATCAACTCCTCAATTTATGGCACCACCAAGACAACAATCATCTTTGGAGAAGTCTCTCAAAACTTTCATGCAATCAACTAGCCAAGCCATTCAAGAGATGAAAAGTTCCACCCATTTGAATACTCAAGCTATTTCAAAGTTGGAAAATCAAGTTGGCCAGTTAGTAACCCAAGTTGGAGAGAGGGAAAAAGGAAAGTTTCCTAGTCAAACTATACCTAACCCAAAAGGGCAATATGCAATTAATGGTTCTTCTAGTTCTAGTCATGCATAAGAACATGTTCAGTCTATTACTACCTTTAGGTCTGGTAAGCAAGTTGATAATCAAGTTAAAATGCCAGAAGTGGAGGATGATGAAAATATTGTGTTAAAGGAAAAATGAACTCATAGTTCACATGATGATCATAAAGAAAAAGGGCAACTCAACCTCAACTCCAATTTAGGATCTTAGTTCTCCCCTTGATAGGAGGTTTGTTCCTAAAGCTCCATTCCCTCAAAGTTTAATCAGTCCTTAAAATAGTGCACAATTTGGAGACATTTTAGAGGTTTTTAAGCAAGTGCAAATTAATAGTCCATTTCTTGATGCAATTCAGCAAGTTCCTGCTTATGCTAAGTTTCTAAAAGATCTTGTGACAATGAAGAGAAAGACAAATGTCCCTAAAAAGGCATTTTTGACAGAGCAAGTTAGTTCAATCATTCAGAATAAATATCCAATGAAATGTAAGGACCCTGGATCTCCTACAATTTCATGCAAGATTAGGGACCGTCTCATTGAGCGAGCTTTGCTATATTTGGGGGCAAGTGTGAACTTATTTCCATATTCAATATACTTACAGCTAGGTTTGGGGGAGTTAAAACCCACAACCATGACACTTCAATTAGCTGATAGGTTTGTGAAAATCCGTAGAGGTATTGTTGAGGATGTGTTGATTAAGGTGGATGCATTCTATTTTCCTGTTGATTTTGTTGTGATAGACACTGAGCCTACTCTAAATGCCAGTACACAAATCCATGTCATTTTGGGTCACCCTTTCTTAGCCACATCCAATGCTTTGATAAATTGTTGGAGTGGTGTGATGAAGATTTCTTTTGGGAATATGACTATTGAGCTTAATATCTTTGACATAAGTAAGCAAGTACTAGACAATGAGGATATATGCGGGGTGAACATGATTGGGAGCCTAGTCCATGATACTTTCCTACAATCAAGTTGTGAGGATCCCCTAAAGGCTTGCTTAACCCGTGTTGATTGCAATTTGGATACTGAAAAATCAATTGAGGAGGTCAATGCATTGTTGGATTCTGTTCCTCTCTTAAGTATTGATAGCTGGCGGCCAAAAGTGGTCTTTTTTCCACTTTCTTCATCCCCATTCCTATCTATTGTAGAACCACCAAAGTTGGATGACTTTTGGGAACACCAATTGATAAGTATACTTCAAGAGCATAAGGAAGTTATAGGTTGGAAAATTGCTGATAATAAGGGTATTAGTGCTTCTATGGTTATGCAAAGAATTCACTTGGAAGACACTGCAAAAGCTTCTCAACATGTTTTTGACCCAGGTAAGTTACGATCTCGATGGACTGGTCCATTCATAGTTCGCACTGTTTATCCCCATGGTGTTATTGAGATTGAAAATCCTAAAAATGGTGATATGTTTAAAGTTAATGGCCAACGTTTGAAACCATTTTTAGAACTTGAGCCTCCAGAAGTTGAAGAAGTCCTCTTGGATGATCTTGTTTATCAGGATTGATCCCAGTTGTGTTTATCAGGTTTGCAATTTTTTTTCTCTTTCTTTTTCTCTCGTTTATTTTTTGCTTTTAGATTAGACTTTGTGTTTATTTTCTTGTTTAGTTTTATTTTCTGTTATTCTAGCTGATATTTGATAGAAATTAAAAATTTATAACAATCAGCTTGATCAAGGTATGTCTCCTCCTTCTCCTTACCTTACTTGTTTCTACTTGGTTCTCATGTTACATATTAATATTTTGCTCTCTTTTCATTCAAGACATCTATTTGAGAGAATCATTTTTAGCATTGAGGACAATGTTTGGTTTAGGTTTGGGGGGGATGTCTATAGATTTCTATCTTTTTGTTTTGTTTTGTTTAGTTGTGTTAAAAAAAATAAAAATAAAAAATATTTTGCCTAGCTTGAGGTTTATGTTTTGAGTTCTTTATACTACTCTTGCTTAAAGAATTTCATTGCTTTCATGCTCAATTCATTGTACATGCACGTAGCCACTCAGACACAACTTGTTGTTAAAGGATAAAAATGATTAGAAAATCTTGATGATAACAATGTGGAGACTATAACCCCTTTGAGTTTTGAGCCAATCATTATTTTTGGAGGGTTATTTATTGTTTCTAATCTTAAAGTTCATTTGGAAGTGCGTAACATATTTCCCTTGTTGTAGTCTCATTATTCTTTCTTTTGGTCAAGAAAAAAAAATGATTTTATGCCACACTTGAATATTTTGAAGTCATTGATATTGAATGAACTATACTAGTCTTTGAGAGATGAGATTAGGCCATTTTTGTCTACTTTGAGCCATATATGTGTTTTTCTTTTTTTGATACATTATCACTAGTCACCCTGTTGAGCCTTTTAATTAGCCTTTCTTTCTTAAAGCCCATATCTATAGTGTTTCAAGATGGAATTTGATTAGTTTGTTTCAATGTGGTGGTTTGTGCGAGAATTCAAAGAAGAAAGAAAAAAATAATTGAAAAAAAAAAAAAGCAAAAGGGAAAATGTCAAAAAGAAGAAAATAAAAAAGGTTCTCATCAAATTTTGAGAAGTGAAATGGAAGGAAGGAGTACTGCTTTGAAGAAGAAGAGTTTAAAAAAAAATGTTGAATGGAAATTCCAAAAAGAGTTGACATTCCGATTAATCTTGAAAACACTTCTTATATTTACCTTTACCCATTTTTATTTCATTCCCTTTGCTTTTACCCTACATTACGTCCTAATAAAGTCCTAAATTTGATCTTGAAGATTGTGTAGTTCAGATATTGATATGACTGAATAAACAGTGTGGTCTAAATTCTTTTCGGCATCCTTTCATGAGACTACTTGTTCTTTCTTGATTAGGCATTTTTTTTTCATGTAATTTATATGTGAGGTGTTTGATTTTGCTTACATTATTCTGCTCACATATATTGTTAAGAGTGTTACACCCCATTTTAGAGTGATTTCATTTGTTGAGTGATAACACCGGAAAGATTTGAGTTGAAGCATACTTTCAAATAGAGATTCGAGTCAAGTTTATTCTAAAACTAAGAGTAAGTTTGGGTTGGCTACCACTTTTCACTCACATTGAGTTTTGATGACATGAGAAATTTCTTTAACATTTGTAGTGTTTTTGAACTTGAACTAATCCTCTTTGCACAAGGGTAATGAAAAAAAAAAAGTTTGTTTGATTTTCTTTGTTTTGTTTTTATTTTTAGTATTCATTCTCAGAATTTTGTGGGTATATTCCCTGTAAACCCCCCACGAGACTACAACTCCTCCACTAGTGTAAGCTAGGGGTTTAAAGGCTTGTTGCATATGCTAAATGCAATAAAAAATTCCAACGAAAGTGGATTAGTTAGGATATTTTCTTTGTTTTGTTTTACTCTTTATCTATTTTGCTCGAGGACTAGCAAAATGTAGGTTTGAGTGTATTTGATGTGCATGAAATATATACAATAAAGTACTCACATATCTACATATTTAGCTTTACTTTTATATTATTTTGTAACTGATTATATAATATCTTTGTCTTGTAGGTAACAGGGGCTTTACATGTGAAAGCTCGAAAACGTGTTGAAAAACACAAGAGCTGTTTAGACCCCCGATTAAAATTACGGCTCGATAGATTTTACACAACTTTAATATAAAGTGCGGAATAGTGTAAAAGCGAGCGGATGAACAATATAGCTACTCTAATCCATAAACTAAACAACACAGCAGTGTAATGGAATATAAAAGAGTAGAGAAGAGAGATGCAAACACAGAAAACACCAAGACGTGTTTTCGAAGAGGAAACCGAAGAACTCGGCAAAAAACCTCTCCGCCGCCCTCCAAGCGAAAATCGATCCACTAGACAATCAGTTGGGATACATGAGTAAGCAAGAGACCCTCCAAGCCTAATCTACCCAATGTACCTAAGCCCTCCAAGCTCCTACTCCAACAAGGCTTCTCGGAATCGTGTCTTGTCTTAGTTCTCCGGATCCCGCAACAAGCTCCATGTTGCATCTGCCATTCCAGGCTTCTTCCAATGCTTCCCAGCGGCACCAAAACGTCACACAACACTCTCAAAAGGTGTGGTAAGTGTTTGGGCTATCAACCTCTCAATGGTGTGGAAATGGAGAGGGAAAGGTTGAGGAGATACCACAAGCAAGTGTATAGAGAAATGTGGGGATGACAATCTCTAATTACAAATGTGTTTGGCTAGGGTTTTCTCTCTGAAGCATACCTTAACATTTGTGAGTAATGGGGGTTTATATAGGATAGGTGCAAAATGTGTGAGTCAGTCAGTACAGGCTGGCAGAACAGCATGTCTCGCGGGTGTCTCGCGGGAAGGCCTTACCCGCGAGATACTCGCGAGAGACAGCTGTCTCCATCTGTCATGACTCTTCGCATTCCAGCATGTGCAGGGCACATGCTTCACTTCGCGGGAAGCTTAGTCGCGAGATACCCGCGAGATTCCATCAGCTTCCAAATTGCTTGAGTCTTCACACACTCTCTATCACACACCCCTTACAACAATTCCCACAACAAATACAGGGTATAAACAATTGATAGTAATTACAATCAAATTTGGCACGGAATAAAAGCCAACAAAACACATAGTTGTAAATCACAACTTTACAATCTCCCCCTTTGGCTATTCCGTGACAAAACCCTAAAACAGACTCTAGACTTAAACGTGAGTTTGGGAACACAGGCAAAACTCACTCACACCTAATTATAGATTCTGATAAGCTCTTGAAACATATGAACAAGTAACTCCTGAAACACAACAACAAAATATTATCATTGTATGCAGAAAACTTGAAAAGCATATGGAGCAATAAGCACATGATCAAGCAAAATGAAATAGAAACACTAAATCATGGCAAGATCAAACGAGTAATCACTATACACAAGCAATTACTATGCTCATTCACACAAGGAATGAACATCCGGATATGCAAGATGATAAGCTCATATGAAGAGTACCATTTGCACATCCAACACTCAACCAATGCAAAATACTTGAAGAATTTGCATCTAGGAACAATCCTACTAGGGCACAAGAGTGATGTAGTGAAGTAAATGTATGACATTAAACTTCAATAGCACAAGCATAAAGGCTGCATAAGCAAAGTATTGCAAATACATGGCACAAACCATAAAAGCCTACAAATCATGCTAGACTACAAATCATGGCATAGTATCAAAGCTTTAAACCAAAAGCCGTAAAACATTTATAAAAACTAAAAAGTACTGAATAAAAACCGTCTGAAAAACCAATAACCAATGTTACTAAGTTGCTAGACTATGCTCCCCCTAACACTGTGCAAGCTCTTCTCTAGCTCCCCCTCAGAATTTTCTCCCCCTTTTTGACCGGAATGGCCAAAGGGTCAGAACTGATCTAACTCTGAATCCGAGCCGTGCTCCATAGATAAGTCTTGTACAAGCACAAACCAGAAGACAAACTTCATTAGATTCAAGTTAGTTCCAAATCAGACTTAAACTAACTAAAAAACAGAGCATGGTAGACACTAAACATCATGCTAAAAGACTCCAACTTATAAAGCATAACTACATTGCACCAAATTAAGAAAAAAAATGCAATAGAGGGTGTCTGTGTGCATGTGCTAATGAGTGTGTGCGGCATGAGATGCATGAGGGTGCCTAAGTGTGCCTAGTTGTGTGCCAAGAGTGTGCAACATGAACAAAGTGAGTGAAACACATAATCAATGACCAAACCTAAGTAAAATAAGGTCAAACAAGTGAAAAACTATGGATTGAAATCACTTGATTCCATTTTGTCACAAAAATGTCACTTGGACATTTTGACAAACACTTAGCGTGCACAAATGCAAAAATTATATGAATAGTGCATGAACATGTGAAAATCTACCCTCAATACATGATAAAATGCCACAAGGGGCCAACACAGATGCAGAAACAACAAATGGGACACAGCCCAATCAAAAATATGAGAAAAATTCACCCAATTTTGAAAACCAACCCAAAGTTTCGAAAATCCCCAATTTTGAAAACCCTAACAAAAATTCTGCATAATCTAAGCAAAAACTTAAAAAGAAATGGTTAACAAACATACCTTGAAGAAGAAAATGCAGAAAAAATACTTGGATTGAAGGGAAATGAATGGAATAGTGATTTTGGGTTGAGAAAGTTTGAGAGAGGTTGAGCGAGGGAAGTTTGATAGTTGTGAAAAACTGTCACATCAGCTATATAAAAACTGAAAACACACGTTTTTCGCGGGTTAGAGAGGGGCGAGACAGTCGCGAGAAGTGCCACTGAAGCACAAAATTTTTGCGAGAAGCATTAGGTCGCGAGACAGTCGCGGTAGCTTCTGTCTGAAATTGGAAAAATCCAATTTTTAGCCAAACAGCATTTCGCGAGAAGCTGTTGGTCGCGAGACAGTCGCGAAAGTTTCTGTGTGACATGATAAAATAAAAAATTTCCCTCAACTCCTTTTCGCGGGAAGCTCTAAGTCGCGAGCTTCTCGCGAAATTTCCCCTGAACCTGTTTTTGAAGAGACACAAAAAATGCAATTTAATCAAAAACAAAAGACAAGAAAGTATAAAATCACTTTCAAAAACAAATAAAACACTCAAAAATATTTTTGGGTTTGATCAACAAAGATTAAGCATGTGAAAAACACATTTAATCAAGTACAATCACACAAATGAATAAGGCATTCATTGAACATAGACTTGTGTGTTGTGTGTGGATATCAAAAATGAGATAGTCCTTAGTCCAATGTGAAGCTTCAATGATCAATTCAATCAAGGCATACACAACTAGCCCTAGATTATGTGACCTATCTCAATTATAGAAACATGCATATATGACCTCCCACATGAACTTGATAACAATTCATTGAAGCTTTTCATTTGGCTCCATATTTAACATATCATTTGCAACTTTTGAGCAAAGAGAATCTCATTTAGAGAAAGATGCCTGAAATTTTTGATATTTCATTTGATGAGTTAGCCTTTGGCTTTTTGGGCATCATACATTTTATTTTGGTCGCTTTCCCTTTTTCCTAGTCGAATACTAATTTGTGCGACAGGCTTTTGCAGCTCTATATCTCTTTTCATTTGGAGATTTACAATTAGAGAGCTCCTTTAAAGTAGAAAATAAAAGTGGGAAGATATATAGGCATGAGTCTATGCATGTCTCAAGATCAACAAAACCATTCACTAATCATTCATGACAAGGTTGAAGATCTATTTACAACAGTCACATAGATTTTAGGATTTCTTCCACAGTGATATGAGTGCATGAGAGACAAGCTAAGCTCGTTAAATGCACAAAGCCATAAGTACAAAGGTACAAGGCAAAACATGCTTTGAGACAAAACTCAACAAAGTGATCAAACTTTTTGGATTTTCTATTTTTTTTATGTGTTTTTGAATTTTTGAACACACCCAAAAACAAAACAAGAGAATAAAGATTAACAAAAACAACCGGTACAAAACACCAACAGTAAAAATAGAGCAATGCATGAAACGATGCAACAGCAAAAGTCCCTAAACATTGAAAGAATTTATGCGTGGACATGTTATAATGCTTATGCATAAGTACCCCTCTTCACCCACACGTCACGTGCGTTTGGGGTGATATCCTTAACAGATTGGGTACGAGAATTTGGACTGTCAAACCTTCTGGTGAAACTCTCCAAGCAAGTGGTGAAGGCAACAATCATTTTCATCAAGTCCATCATGCCAGGATCACGATTCTGACTTCTTGGTTGTTCACCACCCCAAGACCTCATGTCATTTCTCCTTCCTCGTGACCGAGGTGCGCTTGAGTTGTTGTCTGATCTCAGCTTTTGACAGTTAGGTCTGGTATGTCCTTGCATTCCGCAGTAGTGACACACATAGTCCGTTCTGGGATCCCGTTGAGATCTTGGGAGAGATCTTCCTCTGGTTTCATGTCTACCTATGGAATGATTTCGGGGCTTATTCACCATCCGTTGCTCACTCACATTCTTCTTCTCAGCCTTAACATTCTCAAGAATGGGCTCTTCTACAATAGGCTCTATGGCCTTTACAAATTTCACTTCTTTGGTGGCTTTGGCTGATAAGCTGCTTCCTCCGGTGTATCCTAACCCGGACTTGTCTGAAAAAGGTTTTTGAGATGAGATAACATCATCTAACTTCTGGGAGGAGACTCTTTCTATCTTGGCATGAGCTTGCACTACCTCTTGCTCAAGAAACCTCACCTTCGTATAGGCTTCAGACAACTCGCCATTTAGTGTCTCAATCTCACACTTAGCCTCTTTATATCTGATCAAGAGACTTCTATAATCTTCCTCAGCTTTCTTCATTTTCCTTACAGCCGCCTTGGCTACTCTGGTATACCCTCCCGACTTCTCAAGTAATAAGGAGTAATTTTCTTGAAGATTAGCTGTATTCTCTTCTTCTTCTTCAGCATATGATTCTTCCACATTCCCAATAGACTCTGAATCAGAATGCTCACCAAGCTCCTTCACAAGTGCACCCAAATCATCCGATGACTCCACATGAGCAATGGTCATGAATGCGGAGTAGTTTCCCTATCCGTCACAACTCTCTTCCGAGTCAGAATCAGAGGAGTCTGAATCACTGAGTGTCGTGGCATAAGCTTTGCCTTTTCCCCTCAGAAAATTTGGACACTCCTTCTTTAGATGTCCATGGCCATTGCACTCATAGCATATAATTTCTGAAGAAGGTTGAAACTCCCTCCCTTCTTTCTTTGTAAACTCTTTCCTATCACCTCTTGAAGATGAAAATTTTCCTCTGTTGAATGGTTTCCCACTGTTCTTCATCGTCAGAAATTTGCGGAAGTTTTTCGCAAGAAATGCTACCTTCTTCTCCACCCCATCTTCTTCGGAGGAATCACCCATCCTTTCGGTGATGGTTTTAAGAGCAAGTGATTTACTCATCTTATGGGAAGGCAGTCCCATCTGATATGTTTAGAGAGACCCAACTAATTCTTGAATCTTAATCTCATCCAAATCCTTGCTTTCCTCTATGGCTGTAACTTTTGCTCTAAAACTTTCAGGCAAGGACCTCAATACTTTTCTCACCACCTTAGCATCTTCAATCTTCTCCCCAAGATTGAGTTTAGCAATTACAATTTCATTGAGCTTCCCATAGAATGAATCAAACGGTTCATCATCACCCATCTTGAGCTCTTCAAATTTGGTGGTAAGCATCTGAAGCTTTGTGTCCTTAACTTTCTTTGTACCCACATAAGTGGTCTCCAAAATCTCCCAAGCTTCCTTAGCAACTGTCATATGAGAGATCCTGTGGAATTCATCAGGTGACACAGCACAGAATATAGCGTTTAAAGCTTTACTATTTGCATTGGCTGCTGCGAGAGCTGCCTTATCCCAATTTGCCTTAGGAGCTTCCGGCTTAGTCCAGCCGAGCTCTACCGCATCCCAAACGGTATCTTCTATAGAGCATAAAAATGCTCTCATTCTGACTTTCCAGAATGCGTAATTGTTCCCATCAAAAAATGGTGGAACATTGAGCGATTGAGACCGGTCCATCTCAAATAGGGTCAAGGATCACACTAAGGTATTTAAACCAAGCAAGTGTACCCGCTCTGATACCAATTGAAAGCTCGAAAACGTGTTGAAAAACACAAGAGCTGTTTAGACCCCCGATTAAAATTACGGCTCGATAGATTTTACACAACTTTAATATAAAGTGCGGAATAGTGTAAAAGCGAGCGGATGAACAATATAGCTACTCTAATCCATAAACTAAACAACACAGCAATGTAATGGAATATAAAAGAGTAGGGAAGAGAGATGTAAACACAGAAAACACCAAGACGTGTTTTCGAAGAGGAAACCAAAGAACTCGGCGAAAAACCTCTCCGCCGCCCTCCAAGCGGAAATCGATCCACTAGACAATCAGTTGGGATACATGAGTAAGCAAGAGACCCTCCAAGCCTAATCTACCCGATGTACCTAAGCCCTCCAAGCTCCTACTCCAACAAGGCTTCTCGGAACCGTGTCTTGTCTTAGTTCTCCGGATCCCGCAACAAGCTCCATGTTGCATCTGCCATTCCAGGCTTCTTCCAATGCTTCCTAGTAGCACCAAAACGTCACACAACACTCTCAAAAGGTGTGGTAAGTGTTTGGGCTATCAACCTCTCAATGGTGTGGAAATGGAGAGGGAAGGGTTGAGGAGATACCACAAGCAAGTGTATAGAGAAAGGTGGGGATGACAATCTCTAATTACAAATGTGTTTGGCTAGGGTTTTCTCTCTGAAGCATACCTCAACATTTGTGGGTAATGGGGGTTTATATAGGATAGGTGCAAAATGTGTGAGTCAGTCAGTACAGGCTGGCAGAACAGCATGTCTCGCGGGAAGGCCTTACCCGCGAGATACTCGCGAGAGACAGCTGTCTCCATCTGTCATGACTCTTCGCATTCCAGCATGTGCAGGGCACATGCTTCACTTCGCGGGAAGCTTAGTCGCGAGATACCCGCGAGATTCCATCAGCTTCCAAATTGCTTGAGTCTTCACACACTCTCTATCACACACCCCTTATAACAATTCCCACAACAAATACAGGGTATAAACAATTGATAGTAATTACAATCAAATTTGGCACGGAATAAAAGCCAACAAAACACATAGTTGTAAATCACAACTTTACAACATGCAAAGTGGGGCTAGGCCAATTGAATCAAGCCAACTTACACCCAGCTAGGCATGAATTCAAGAGAAGACCAACCCAATTAAATTTAAGTCTAATTGGAGTAAGGAATCAAAGGAAATTTGCACCAAATCCAAGTCCAATTCGGATTAGGATTTCAGCCTGCACATTAGTTAGTATTTTCGGCATAACTTTTGGCTCAGATGTCCAATCGAGATGATTTAAGTTGGGCTAGGAAGTAAGCTTCAGGGGCTACAACTTTGTGGTTTACTAAGAGCCCAAATTCTGACGTTAAATGGGCCAAAATAGTTGGTTAATTGAAGCCTAAAAATCTGGGATTTTCTGTAAACGGCAATTCAACTTGTAATAAGATTCCTTGATCTATTTAAAGGCTCTTTAGGGCAAAATTCAAGGGAGGCTAGTGTTAAGGCTGAGGGCTGAATGTATAGAGAGCTGCGGCTACCTATTCCATGACAGTTAGTTTTATTTTATTTGTCTAGTTTAATGTTTAGTATTTTATTCTTGTGCTTTCTTTCAATTACCATGAGTAGCTAAATTTATAATTAGGGTTGAGAATGAAACCTTGTTAAGGATTGTTAGTAATATTTATGTGATTTGATTTTTCTCACAATAGTTGTTCTTTAATGATTTAAATTGTTCTTGCTTCATATCAATTGACTAAGATGGGATTCTAGATATGAGTTCAATCATATTTTTCTCATGATTTAGGATTTGTCTTAATTAATTGAATGCTTGGTTTATTAATTCTTGATTATAAAATTGGATATCGTTTGTGATTTGTTTGTCAATGGATACAATTTATGATTTGATTTTTAGAATTGGATATATCTTGTGATTTGTTTGGCTACGGTTACAATTGATGATTTGGTTTTATACTTAAGAAACGAAGAAGAACATGCTTGAGATTTTTAAACATAAGTTTTAATGATGATATTTTCCATGATAGCAAGATTGATTTCTAGATTATCATGTAGTGGTTGGAAAAAATTAATGATCATAAATATATGCTGATATGACTTACAAGGCGGATTCCGAAACCTTAATTCCTTTCCCTTGATTGTTTACATCTCTTTATTGCTTTATATCTTTTGCTTAGTTTAACTATTTGCTTAATTTTATTATTTGCTTAGTTTATTTAATTTCAAAACAACCAATTTTTATTAAACTAGATTAGGATTAATTTGGTTAAGATTTGATCAATTTTCCTACGTTCATTCAAGTCTCTGTGGGTTCGACCTCGTTCTTGTCAACCTGTACTTTGGTACGGTTCGTACACTTGCGAGTAGTTTAAAATTTCACAACACCCATGACCTGACACGTAGACTTCGTCGTAGCCCACTCCCTCACAAACTGACGATGACTGTTCACTCATCGCTTCTCTATCTCCTGACATCTATTCACCTACAAGTGACGGAGGTATTCTAAGAACCTAATTAACAGGTCTCTCTATAGAATTTATGGCCAACTAGAAAAACGGAAATAGAAAAGGAATGAAAAAGAGAAGAGGACTTACAAGGTTAATAGACGAGTTTGTAGAGGTGACGGGATCAGCAAGTTGATGATAGCGAAGATGATGAAATGACAGCTCTCTCTCTCTCAAGATTCGCAAAGATGAAATAAGGAAAAATGAGAAGAGGTGGTGAACTATTTATAGAGTGAAGAGACGTAAAACGAAGTGGCGCTTTTGATTGGAAATGAGGCCAACCAGCGAGTGCCACATGTCACCTGGCATTTAAGCTTAAGAATGCCTACACCATTTAATGACACTCTCCAATAAAACACCTAATTAATGGTCATAAATACTCTAGTACTCCGTGGCCCATCAGCCAAAGCTAACGGTACCACGAAGTAAGGGGCAGTTGATAAGGATATTTTAGCCATAAAATTAATACCCTCAAAACATCACTCAAAAAGGCCGATGACACCCACATACCCGTCAGCTTCACGGAAACCAATGGAAGAGTTAGGCCGACGACACCAAACGTGACGACCCCACAATAAAACTCGACAGTGTCTCTATAGGTCGACAAGAATTCACGAACAGAGCAGATGACTGATGAATGTGGAGAGGCCGACGGGGTTAAGGAGGCTGACGAGTCCAGCCTGGCTTAACTTGACCCCTACGGATATCTATGTAAGGAAATTTCTTGTATCCCACAATCAACCCTAATCAAAGGAATCCCTACAATGAAAGGATCCCGCAAAGTACGTGTATTAATGAGGATCTAGCCTACAAGAAAAGATCTTCTCCAGCAAGAAACGAAGGTCAGCTCTACACTACTATAAAAAACCCCCAAAGTCCTCACAAATCAAGGTATGCATAATTTACCCCAGCCCTAGCACTCTAGAGTTGTGAAAGTTCTCTAACTTAAACTTCAGAGGGTATTTGGCCGGTACCACACTAGTACTCTCTACAAGGTCTTCTTTGTTTATGTTTCGTAGGTTCTGTCTAGATCACGTGAGGACCATGTGGCTCATTGACAATTTTTGGCATCATCGCCATGCTTTATAAATCTATCAACAAAATTCACTAAATATATTATATACATTTACGCAATTAAATTTATAAAATCAATGAGGCTAAGTTAAAACTTCAAATAGTTAGGACATCTACTATAACAACATATACTATTCGGAAAGGAACTTACTTGTTCCTAATGAAAAGAATGATACAAATATAAATATGAACAAAAAGAGGAGGTGTAGGCCATAAGAATAAAGAGATTCAAAATAATCGATGTGAGTTATAAAAAATTATAAGTATGTAGTTATAGCAGTATAAATAAATTATAAATTCTAATAGTAGCATACTAGAATTTAACTTTGTCGAAATCAACCAATTTGCATGCAGATCTCTTTTTCTTTTTTCTTTTTCTTTTTTTACCAAAACAATATATGTCATGTTCATGACATGAATAATGAAATATATTAATTTGGTGCTATTGTGTAGACTTAAAGAAGTAATAAAATTTAACAGAGCAAGTAACAATTAACATGTATATTCATAATCAGCTGTGAGAAAGTATAGATAAGCAATTAAAGAAATTGTGAGAATGACCATTTTTAGAAAATGATTTCTTTAGTTTTTCTTCTGTTTGAAATAGCTGACTTGTAGGCTCTTTTGATTACTGCAACAAACAAAAATAATTTTTTTTTTAAAAAAAGCTATACCTTCTACCAAGAGTTTAAAGTAAAAATTGTGTGTGCTTTGTTATAAGTAGCATTCATGTTCTTTTACTTATCTAATCAAAAGTTTCAAATGTGTGTACTTTAATACACCATTGAACTTAAAGTGACTAACAATAATGCTAGTAGTGTGGATCCTAATTTGGCTAAATTTTATTTCAAAGCTGGCAAAAAACAGAGAATTCCACAAATACCGAAAACTTGAATGATAGACAACACAAACCAAATTTTAAAAACGAGTACAGGGAAACAAAACACAATTAGTGAAAACAAAAAATGCTCTAAACCACAAACTACTTTTTGAAACCAGATTGAATTTCAAATGAGTAATTACAAAAGCATCAATATGTAGATTTTCAATTTTCCTTTGTTTCTATATGTCTTTAGTACCAACTTGCATCAGCATGTAGTTTTTCAATTTTCCTTTGTTTCAATATGTCTTTAGTACCAACCTTCATGATTCTTTTACAATTTTTTGCTATATATAACCAAACTTAGTCATGGAGAACATATCATTGATATACGGTTTACTGGTTGCATTATTTAGAAAAAAAAAAAAAAAAAAAAATCATTAAAAACAGTGACTATAATAAAACCAATGGAACTACTAAATACTTTTCTTAATAGGAATTGTTAAGTCAGGTCATCTAGCTAACACTTCCATTTAAATTATCATCTCCAATCACCTTTTGAAATTTCATGGTTGCCTTTGCTTCTTGCCTAGTAGGATTGCACAAATTTATTATCCCACCTGCATCCATATTAAGGCACACAGTAAACAAAAGCAAACGTACAAAACACATAATCTTCCATGTAGTTGTTTAATTTCTCTAAACAAATGCCAAGTTCATGTTGGAGTCTCAAATTCAATTAGTAAACACTATGATACACACCTATTCCAAACTTAAACACGCAACCAATTCTACCAACACATGTAACCCCTGCATAACTCATGTTTGTGTCCATAACTCACAACTTTCCTGGCCCTGAAACCCATCCCAACAATTTGCATTAAACAATCACCGCCCAGAAAAATAATCTATTATTAGCAAAATTTTCCCATAATTTCTATCTAAAAAAGCTTCCACCATTACCGTGTATTTCCAAATAAGTTCTCCCACAACTTGTAGGCTAATTAATCATGAACATTACACTGAATAGGTGAGTAAACAAAGCATCATACACAATAAACTATACGCAAAGTGTCACACTCCAAACCCCAAAGGGTCCAAAGCATGACAAAGTCATTTCAAAGTACCTATAGATTTTTCCTTTTTGACAAACCAATCCACAAAAATCATAACAAGTACCAATATCAAGAGTTATCATAATAATTCCATTGAATATACTCTCAAAGTAAGTCAAAGCTCTAAGCAATAGTTACAAGGAACATTGGCCACAAAAGAATAGAAGTCTGAATAAATAATTACATATCAACAGCTTGTCCCATCAATGGGAATAAAGTCACAACCACTATAATATACAAAAGAATGAGTCAAGCCTATTCTAAGATGTACAACATCTAATATCTCCATTACAAAAGTTCAGCCTCCATCAGTAGCTAGTCTAACTACTATTAGCTACCAAAAAGCTATCTCAAAATATTGTTGCCTACTCTGAAAAGTTTATAAAATAATGGAATGAGACAGAGCCTAGTAAGTAGCGTAATTAATGGGGGTGGGGGAAATGCAAGTTTCATTTACAATAATAATAATATGACAAGAATGATTTAATAATGAAATACAAGATTCTCAAAGTAATTAACTTGAAACCATATACTATAATCTGTGAGCACTAACAATATAATTTCCAAAACCATAAAATCTAACATACGGTAATTTATCACAAATATACCATACTAACACGTAGACCGGTCAGGGGATCCACCCATTCACAACTGGCATGATATTGTCCTCTCTGGTATGTAGACTCTTGGCCCCATGGATAGCAGCCTCACCCATACCCTCAAGGTTTTTCTCTCCCCCCCCCCCCATGGGCAGCAGAGAAAGCGCGTCAAATAGGACCTCTCTTGCATGTGGTCTCTTGGCCCCATGGGCAGCAGCCTCACCCACACATAATCAAGGAACCTCTTCCCCCCATGGGTAGTAAGGAAGAACGCGTCATCCAAAGTGAAAGGGCACTAACATGGATCTGATTCCATTGTCACAAAGACTACGGAAACCAAATCGGGTGATCACCGGAAAATCACACATGGCATGGTGTTAAAACCACATAAACTCATAGGTTACATTACTTTGAAACACATAGTTCATATCCAAGTAGTTTCAGAAAAACTTTAAATAATCTAACTTCTACAAAGTTTATAAGGTTTTCAACTTCATTCTTGTCAAAAGATTTTCTATCAATTTCCCAAATAACACAAGACAAGATAAGCATCTTTAAATTTTTCAATATACCATAAAGTCAATGATTTTCTTATTAAAGATTAAATAAAAGATGCTCATTTTTCCATATCAACAATTCATGCATTTCCCCAAATGCAATACCAAATATGATGCATTTTCATATATAATCATACATATATTAAGGTTACGACACGATAATTTTTAGGAAAATATAATTTCCATAGGTAGTTTCCAAAAGCGTGTCTAATCCAAAAACATCATTTATGCAACATGTTTATTTTGCAAAAATCCCATTAAAAAAACTACTTACCTCGCAACCGCAAAATCCTAATTCTCCAAGCCCCAAGGAGATTAGCTAGAACCTAAACAATATCAAGTAAACCTATCACAATAAGTATAGAGCTTGAAATTGCATCTAGCCACAATTTAGGAATTGCCAAATAATCACTTAATTAGGCAAACCTAGTAGTTAACCTCATCAATAATAATATATTCCACTTCCATAGTTTCTCAAAAAATTGATTCACAAGGCATAAACTCCAATTTTATAGAGTTAACCCATTTAATATCATCTCCAACATTATGACTAGCTTCCATAAAATTTACACTACATCATTAAGAGACCCATGAAAGCAAAATCAAAATATCCTCCAAGACAAGAAATTTAGAACTTCAACTAACTCCAAATAAACCCAATTGCAATGGAAAAATTAAATTCACCAACCATCACATGTTATAACTTAAAACCCCTAAATTTTTCCACCATACATAAACCTTAAGTAGTCATCAATTGCACAAAATATATACCCATTCATCAAATAATTCCACCAATACAAAACTCATACATAAAAACACATAAATATCACTTCCAATGCTCATAAATCACATGGGTATCATTATTAAAGCTTAGATAAAAATAACCTCAAGCAAAAGTGCAAAACCCACCAAAAAGATGAGAAATTTTTACCTCAAAAAAAGGATGTGAAGGTGTTTATGGGTTCCCAAAAATTTTCCGGTGATCTTGCCGGAAAAATGATGGTGGTGGTGTGGAAGTGCCGGTGGAGAGTTTGAAGGAGTGAAGAGAGTGTTCTACCGAAAATGAAAAAGAAGAAAAAGAAAGAAAAGAGAAGTGAGGGAGTGAGCCGGCCAATGAGGAGATAAGATGGAGTGATTGTGTGGTGGGTAGTGGGGTTAGGTGGGGGGCACGTGGGAACCATAAAAAATCTGACCTTGCATTTTTTTTTTTTAAAACTGATGGGGTGTTACACAAAGTACATACAATATAGAAAACTAACCATGGCATCGAGATTGACCTCAATCCTGAATTAGAATTTGTAACAAACTTCACTCCCAGTTATTTTTCACAACAAAAGTTTCAAATTGAAAGCTTTAAAGGTCCAGTGGAAGAACAAATTTTTTTCAATTTTTCTTATTTATTATAAAAAAGAAGAAAGCGGTACTAATTTAAAATGATATATCACTACTTGTAATTTGGAAAGCAAAAAATAACAAATTATAGTTCACTTACTCATTTAACCTAATATTTTCAAACACATGCTAACAAATAGATATTGATATAAAATATTCACCTTGTAACATAACTTAATAAGTCTTAAACACATAGCTTTAATAGCTATAAATGAATTTGCCATAGTTGTATTTAAGCTATGGCTCAAGCAATAAGAGGCAGCAAATATTATTCCAAGAAAAAAAAACTATTCTCTTCTTGTGGTCACTTCACAAGTATAAAAAGGGCTGGGATTCAAGTCTCCAAGAGGGAGCTTCACACACATATACACTTAGATTAGGCTAAAGTAGAAATTATATCTTGTATAAAAAAAGAAAAAAAAAATTAGGAGGGTTGTCACCTTGAATTCAACTAAATTCTCTCAATTCCATCAGTCACAGCACAAACCATGTTGACATGAAAAGAAACAAAAAATAATCCAAACAACAATAAAGAACTTTCACAAAACAGACATAAATTTTTTACCAAGCATAAATCAACTGCACTCAATTTGCATAGAGTATGAAATTTAATGTGCTGCCCATTAGGGCTTGCACAATAACTGTTGGAGCGGCCTATAAGTCCTTTGCTTAGTTGGCTTATATAACCCTATAACTCACACTATTCGTACAAGTCCTTCTTCAGCTTCTCTAGCCGTCTCGCTCCTCTATTTGCTCTGGTTTTTCTGCACAAAATTTAAACTTCAATTTTTGGTTTTAAGGAAAGGCAAATAAGGTTGCACTTGGTTCTTCTTGCTTGGGTGTGCATCCAACTTGAAGAAAATTTTATAGTCTAATCCTGGGGAGTTCTTTGGCCAAGAGCGCCATTCGCACCGAGTTCTACTCCTGGTGGCATGAATCAACCTTTAAGAACAACCCATTTTGCTTGATTCTATAGTTTGTGAGATCTTTCTAACTTTGTCTATTCATTTTTGTCATTGTTAATTTTTTAGGGTTTATATTGTTGAATCAAAACTTGTTTATTTAGCCATATTTTCCAACAAGGGGGAACGTAGAGAAGAAAGAATTTTGAGCAATCAAAATCAAGCAAGCCAAATTGAAAATTACAATTTCAAACACAACCTCACTATGAAATTCTACCAGCATTCAGATATCACTTAGTTTAAATAAAAGTAATAAAACTAACCCCAAGAAGTATCATTATGGGAAATTCTTTTTAACGAATAAATTCGAGCAATCAAAATCAAGTAAATCAATCTTAAAATTACAATTCCAGACACAATTATACAAACCCACTATGAAATTACACTTAAAATGTATATACACTTTTACCAAACCATTTGATTAACAAAATTGCATACAAAAGTAAAGCCAATAAAAAACACCAATAAAGGAAAACCTAAGAAAAACCGAGAGAGAATGGTCTAATATGGAGGTCAGGTCGAAGATTGAAAACATCAGTACCCATGGTCATGCCCTTGCAAACTTTCTACGAAATAACTTGGGTCGACGTTTGAGGGGGGTAAAGGGTAGAGGTTTTATGCTTGACGGTGGACTAAAAGGGAAAAACAAAAGAAGACGATTTCATTGTAGCGGTTCCGCTGTGTGACAGCGGCAGGCTAGTGGAGACAATTCTACGTCCTATCTCGCTTCACAGAGTTTCTTCTCGTAGAGGAAAAATGGGCCGAGGAAAAATTGAAGTGAAGTTAAGAATATATAAAGAGACAATTAAAGAACTTACCCACAGAAATGGTGTGTTTTTTTTTTTTTTTTTAATAGGGAGTAAAATTTTGGTGAATGTGTGTGGGGGTGAGGCTAAAAATATAAAATATTTGATTTGGGTTATTTGTTGGTTGTTTTCAAAAAATAAAAAAGACTTAGTTGTTAATTTGCTACTATTTAAGAGTAAAACGTTTTGCATAAACCACTAAATGAAAAGCACAATTTTTTGGTTGTTTTAAAATGTAAACGGGCATTAATTTGTGTAGCCATGTGGTACAATGAGAAGCAATCAACAAAAATTCAAACATTTCGGCTATTAGTTATTACTAGTCGCTAACCCGTGCGATGCACGGGATTGTCTTAAATCAAATGTTAACATGTTCAAGTTTAAACATTTCTGTAATTTCAATTATTGAGAGCTAAATAGTCCCTAATATAAGATTGTCCCCAAATCATCAAATTATTGTAGCAATATTACTATTTAAACGGAAAAAAAAATTAGCATTAAAAGAAATTAAAAAAAATAAAAAAATCACTCAGCTAAATCAAAAACTTTCATCCAACCAAATCAATTCACTCAGCTAAATCAAAAACTTTCATCCAACCAAATCAAGGCATTCCTCCATTTTCATACATGACCAAGTCTACCTTAGGCTTGAACTCAAAATGATTTCATTTCTTTAAGTGTTGCACAGAATTAAATTTGTTTGTCTCAATATTATTTATTGAACATCAAGGAAAAATAGTAATCCTAGTACAATGCTAACTACCTTAATATTTGCTAACAACTACTGACTAACTATTTCAGTAGATGTACATTAATGAGTATTGTATCCCTAAATGCAGAAGCACTTAATTGATGCAACCTTAATGCAGCAGTAGATCTTATACAATTTTGTCGAGTATGACAAATTTCTTACCAAGTATTTTTCCTTCTTGGCCTCCTGCTTGACATTCTGTTCAACCTCCTCTTCCACAAGCTTCTCCCCAATGAGTGTTGATGATCATTTTGGAAGCCCAGTAGAAGGAAGAAGCCTAACAACATGGGCAAAAAAAGAGTTAGTAAGTGGATAGACAAACCATTAGGCCCAAGTGGCAGGAATAATGGATCATAGGCCCATAAAATAAACAAATGGGCCTTGAGGAAGCAAACGGGCCTAAAGGAGCCCAGAGAGAGAGAAGTAGCCGACCCATGGGTAGTATGTGATGAAGAAAACGTGAGAATTGGCCACAACAAGCCTGAAGTAATGCAAGTAAAGCAAATGGGTCAAGGATGCCCAAAGGATTTAGTAAAAACCCATGGGAACGCAAAATTAGAAAAAGGGTCGAGGATGCCCAAGGAAAGCAAATGAGCCAAGGATGCCCAAGAGGAAATAAATAGGGCACAGGAACCCGCAAGCAATGTAGTAAAAAGCCCAATGATCATACTGAGTCATTAAGAGAAGAATAAGCAATAGGCCCAAAGAGGCCCAACAGGCTTGGGTCAAATAACATCACAGCAGGAATGGCAGAGTGGTACGACAGGAAATGGTAGCAAGACTACAAAAAGGAGCAAAAGAGTAGGCTGAAGGAAGAAAAGCCCATAATCAAGCAAAGCCCAACCCCTAAAGGGAGCAGGCCATAAAGAATGGGAAATCAGAAAATAGCTCACACCATAAGAAGTCAAGGATGAGCGATAGAATGTACAGACGAGCCTCCAGACCACGGCCAACGCATGGGCAACAGGCAAGTTTTGGACATACACAAAAGTGGAGCATGCGCAAGGCCCAGACACCACCAGCCTATACCCAGCCAATACAGGAAGTGGTAGGTCATGGGTCAAAGGCAAGAAAGGTCATGGTTTGGCAGTAGGGAGAAGGGAAAACCTATTCTGGGGTTTCTACTCAAGCTTTTTTGGGGGAAATGTCCTACTGAGATGACATACCAGCCAAAAGAAGCAAGGATGAGTTGGAACCACTAAATGCATGGCATGAGGGAAAGAGAGAGAGAGAGCACCCACACCATAGCAGGTAAGAATGCCACGGCAAGCAAACAAACAAAATAGTCTTCTTTGTCTGGTGATAAGGAGTGGCACAACCAGCACAGGTAAGTGGTTATGGTTGGGCAACTGATAAACCAGTAGTGGTTGGCAAGGACACCTAGACCAGACAAAGGTGGTTAAAGGATAAAATAGTAAAAGTTAGTCACGGCAAGCATTATATAAAGGACCCTTGTTGTGCGTAGTAGGGGGATCATGATCACGGTAATAGTAACCTCTAGGAAAAAATCACAAAATATAAGCAAGCACTAAGAAAGAAAAAAGGGAAAAAGAAAAAAGAATTAGAAAGAAAAAAAAAAACAGAGAGTATAGAATGGCAGGCATGCACCAATAGGTTAATCCTCTCTTTCCCTCTAAAGCCCTGTTCTCTGTCAAAAGGCAAAGGATTTTTCTGGGCACAGGCCATTTAGGCCCGTTCCCTTAAAGCAATTAATTTCTTTCTGGGAGAGATTATTCGCATTAAGGAAATGGCTCCTTCCTTGGTTTTGGCCCTGTAATATAATTTGGCACAACAGACTGATATTTCCCTCTTTGATTCAACAAACTCATTACTATTTCTTCCCCACTTATTTCTGCTATTTTATGTACGGGGCACTTCTTGTCGCTCCCCTTTATTTATTCTGTCTAAGTAGTGAACGCATTTCTTTTGTTATCTTTATTATATCTATCTGTCATAACTTTCCCATAGCAGCCTCACCTGTCATGGGCATGTGACGAAAGTTTTGGCAAACAGGGCGTAGTTTGTGCACAAGCCGGACCAAGGTGGGTTACAAGTGGACCGATCCCAACTCCCTTATCTAGAACACTTGGGCCTAATATAGCAGGAGGCAGCCCAGCCCAACATCACAAAAAGGCCTACCACAATGAGCTGCTTGTGTGCCAACAACACCAAAACCTACAAAGCAAGCAAACATTTTTATACAAATCCCAGATATCAAAACCTTTAAAAAAATACAAATGCAACATCTATAAAAATTCCATGAGAAAAATATCGACACCTTTTTTTGGATCTTAAATAATAAAACTTTAAAATACGACCTTAGGCATCTATCCATTCACTTACAGCAAAAGAAGCAAAAGTTACAAAGAACAATATGTCAAGCGCAAATTATTCTCATATCAAGTCATCAACACAAACCTTAAGCTAAGAAACCACTCTGTACATCCCCATATTTTGCAAGCCCATACACAACCTCCTTCACTCTTCATAGCATAAGGAACCATATCATTGAACTACATAAACTAATAAGGACGATAGTCTAATATCCACCATAACAATGTGCAACTTAAGGCTGCTCTACTTTATCCACCACTTTTGCACCTTTTAAAACCCCAAAAATACTCAACTTATTAAAATGTTGTTTAATGAAATATTTTTTAAATTAAATCATTAAAATAATAAAAAAATGATTGAAAAAGATAATGACTTTGTGATTAAAAAATTCAAACATTTCAAAAACTCAAACTTTTGCACTCGCCAGGGGCCATCAAATCATTATGTTTCGACTTAGCGTGTAATGTCTTCACTGAGCACTATCTTTGTGAAAAGCTCAAATCATGAGTCCAAGGTTAAGGTCGATCTAATAATAGCCTAAATAAACTGCTTTGTGAACCTAAAAACACCAAACAAAGAAACAAACTCAATCATTATCAAAACAATTAAACAACCAAAAAGAGGCAACAATTTCATTCAAATTAATAAACAACCTTTTGAAATTATAGTACATGAAGAGGAATAGTTCTAAATCAAAACCTTAATTAAAACAAAAATCTAATCCAATCACCTAAATCAAAACCAACCGATCAAAATACCAAAAACTAAATCCTATTAAACCCCCAAATTTAAAATAAAATTTTAATTTTAAGCCTCTATATGTTTTGATGAAGATTCAGTCTTTCAAAGATGGAAAACTCATAGCTTGTGTAAAATTATCTTATGGGTAACATCTAATATAACAAAACAGTAACTAACTGACATTGATACCCAAAAATCTATTATATATTTAGAATCTTATTCAAAAGTTTTGAATTAAAAGAACACAATTTAAAAATATTAGTAAACCAAAGTGCCAAATTGGACCTAAAAGCCACAACTTCACTCCCACTAACAAATAAAGATATCAAGTAAGGGGAAAATCCTAAAATTAAAGTAAAAAAATCGCTAACCATTCTTTAAAGCCCATGTAGAATTTGATCTTCTATGATGTTTCCCAAGATTCTACAAAAAAGAATAGAGAGGAAAAAGGAGGCTTGGTCATGTTGCTATTATCTCTGATTTTAATGCCTCTAAATCATATTACTTGTTGATCTTTAGCAATGTATCACTGTTACCGTCAAAATTAATGCCTCTAAATCATGTTACTCGCTAGGGTCACAATTCACATTCTGTACATAAATATAATCTATTCAGTATGATGGAAAGCTAATGCAGTCAAATTTTATTCTTTATTTAACCAAAGCTAGCATATATTAGCTTTTGGGAACCCTAACATTATTCAAGTATTCTGTGGTACTGTGGTAATTATTTAAAGGTTGGTGACTTTATACCTGAAAGGTACTGTTATGAAAATTGAGACCCTAACATTAGATAGCGGAATGGACATTCAATTGTATTCAGGTTGTTTGGTGAGAGAACTGCGAGGAAAAAAAAACTAAATTAAACATTCCCAAGAAACAAACAAAGGCTTACAGAAAACATAGCCTACTTACGAAGAAATCACAAATTAATGGCTCATAAAGAGCAAGGTCCAATTATTCCAAGCTTTCTCACTTTGCAAAATAATGAGAAAAAACATTAAGAAAAATCTTATCTAAAAATAAAACTTAGTTAAAACATAGTTAAAACAAATTTTAAGAACAAAATTTTCAAACTCAAAACTAACAATGATATCTTTACAATGCAACATTAAAAGTAGCTATGGCTCTTATGAATGTCATTTTTTCACAAATGATTTGCCACGATGTCACATAGCATTAATCTGTACCTTTTAAAATTCCTATTTCTTATGAGTAATCTGTCTCCATTTGATATATTTTATTTCGTAATGCTGAAATTTTCTTCCACTTATAGTTCTTACCACTTTAAATATTCGTATTACTTGGCTAAAGCTTCATTTTGGTAAACAAAATGTGTCAAATATCATAGATCATTCTATGTTTTCAGATTGTACCTATATCATTGGCCACTCCAAGATCTATAACAACGATTTATTTATTTTTTTGTAAATAAAAAAGAAAAAACCCACAAACGGGCTTTGCAAATTGCAATGCCTCAACTCTTACTACATCACCTTTTCCTTGTACTTCCTTATTCATTGTCAAACATTTTTCCCCCAATATCAATATTCATATACCAAAAATAAATAAATAATCACATTGAAGTTTATATGACATCCCAAAGCATTAATAGCGAAACTATAACAATTCCTAAACTTAACACATATGAAACAAAACAAAGAATCAAACAAAACACATCAAAAAATCTATTTGAATTTTTTCATAAACGACCCTAGAAAACCCAATCTCTACTACCAATCTACAACCAACAATGATTCCCACAATCAAGATTTGAATAAGAAACACATACCCACTTTAGATAGCCATTGGTCTCTACTTAGAGATCTTTGTTGAGGGATTTTTGGGAATATGAGAAATCAATCCAAAAAAAAAAAAAAGGAAAAGAAGCCTACCTGACAGAGAATGAAACAATTGAATCGTAAGGTAACAGAGACAACTTGTAGTTGGGTGGTGAGACCATCATCTCATCTTCCTCCTCCTTCTTCTGTTGGAAAATATAGCTAAATAAACAAGTTTTGATTCAATAATACAAACCCTAAAAAATTAGCAATGACAAAAATAAATAGATAGAATTAGAAAGATCTCACAAACTATAGAATCACGCAAAATGCGTTGTCTTTAAAGGTTAATTCGTGCCACCCGAAGTAGAACTCGGTGTGAATGGCTCTCTTGGTCGAACAACCCCCCAATATTAGACTATAGTAATTTCTTGAAGTTAGTTGCCTTTCCTTGAAACTAAAAACTTAGAAGCTGAAATTTTGTGGAGATGAGCAGAAAATTTAGAGCTGAACAGAGGAAGGAGAGTGGCGGTAGCAAGGCAGAAAAAACTGAAGAGAAAAGAAGTGAAACAGGGTTTTATATATATCAACTCAGGAAGACAAGTGGGCTACCTAAATGGACTAGGCCTCTAACGATTACTGTGTAGATTTGATGCCCAACGGGTTGATCATTAAATGCCCAGTGGGCTACTCAGATACTCACCAACGGCTACATCAAAACAAATTTGGGCTAAAAGAAATGAAGGGAAAAAGGTGAGGCCCAAGAATGATATAACAAACCCAAGTCCAAGCCCAAGCCAACACCTAGCCCATAGTGTTCCAACTTACCACTTAAGATGTGCAAAGCCTTATAAACTTAATACAATGTTTATTCCTAACCAATGTGGGACTCAAAGCAAAGGTTAAGTGTTTGAAACACACCTACTCCAACAATCCCCCACATGTTACAAACACTAAACTAGGAAAGGCAATAAACTCAAGAAGGCGTGCATCAATATGGTACCACAAGATTTTAACCATACTTAGGATAAATAAGTAGGAACTACTAGACAATGGTAGAGTTAGACTCTTTTAACCAAGCTATTAGATAACCAAACTTACCACCCACATACCTTTCTTTACCAAGGTTGTTCCATAAGCGAGTTGACGCCTTATACAGGCCATGCGCCATTGGGTTTCATGAGAGCTCTAGAGACCTACCCAAGTCTCATAGGAAGCGGCACAACTTCCACTCCCACATAGGTGGCATCCATCAAGAGTGTGTGCAGTACACCCCATCCCAACAAGTAGGGACTAAGAGCTAGAGCTCAACCTCCAACAATCTGCAACTTAGCACTGTCTCACACCATAGGGATGGACTCATCACTAATCTCCTCAATAAGATAGCGAAATACATAATAACGGATAGTGCCCATATGGACCACAAATGACCTCTACCCATTTAACCCCTTGCGTGGAATCACCCATCATAGAGGTTGGGCATTGGCCATAATGTCACAATTTGGGTATCAATCCTATCCCCCTCGATGTCTCACTCACCAGCCTTCTTGCTAATGGCTTGGTCAAAGGATCAGCCAAATTCCTTTCTGACCTCACAAAGTCCAAGGACATTACACCATTATCAATGAGCTGCCTCACAATATTGTGCCTCCATCAGATATGTCGACTTTTCCCATTATAGATTTTGTTCTTAGCACGTGCTATGGCAGCTTGGCAATCACAGTGTATGCAAATAGAGGCAATAGAGTTAGTATACATTGGTATATCAATTAACAAACTCCTAAGCCACTCAGCTTTGGACCCAGCCTTTTCTAAGGCTACTAACTCTGATTCCATGGTGGATCTCGCTATGCAAGTCTGCTTAGATGATTTCCAAGAGACAGCCCCTCCTGCTAGTGTGAACACATATCCATTAGTGGGCTTTACCTCATCTGTATCAAAGATCCAATTAACATCACAATATCCTTCTAATATAGCAGGATAACCACAATATGACAAACCATAATCAAAAGTACCCTTTAAATATCTTAACAATCTTGACTATTGCATCCCAATGTTCAATACTAGGATTATGAGTATATCTACTCAATCTACCAACAGCATATGCAATATCAGGACAAGTACAGTTTGTCAAAAACATCAAACTACCAATGATTTGTGCATATTTATCTTGTGAAACACTATCACCACGATTTTTAAACAAGTGTACCTTTGGGTCAAAAGGAGTAGACATAGGTGACAAATCAAAGTGTTCAAACTTTTTAAGAATTTTCTCTACATAGTGAGATTGTGATAGTGTAATGCAATCATTATCCCTAAGGATCTTGATGCCCAAGATTATATTTGCCTCACCCAAATCTTTCATATCAAAATTAGAGGCAAGAAAGTGTTTAGCATCATGCACAACATCAAGGCTAGTTCCAAATATAAGCAAGTCATCAACATATAAACATATAATAACACCTTCATTATTAATAAACTTGCTATATATGCATTTATCGGCACCATTGATCACATACCCATGTGTAAGCATAACATTATCAAATTTTTCATTCCATTATTTAGGTGCTTGTTTTAAACCATATAAAGATTTAACCAACTTACAAACTTTATGTTCTTGTCCAAGAACTACATAACCCTCGGATTGCTCCATATAAATTTCTTCTTCTAAATCACCATTTAGAAAAGCAGTTTTAACATCCATTTGATGTACTACAAGTTTGAAAATAAAAGCAATGGCAAATAAAATTCTAATAGATGCAATTCTAGTAACCGGAGAATAAGTATCAAAATAATCCACATTATGTTTTTGCTTATAGCCCTTGGCTACTAAGCGAGCTTTAAACTTATCAATTGTACCATCCGGTTTTAATTTTCTTTTAAACACCCATTTGCAACCAATAGGTTTGACCTTGGGTGAAAGCTCAACTAATTCCCAAGTATGATTAGACATAATAGATTCTAATTCATTATTAATTGCTTCCAACCAAAAAGGTGCATTTACGGATTTAATTGCATCATAGTAACTTACAAGTTCATCTTCAACGACATAGGCAAGGAAATCATTACTGTAATCCTTTTCCTTCCTAGCTCGCTTGTTCCTTCTTATTTCTTGCACATCATCAAAAGTTATTAGAAATTTCAATAGAATCACGCAATACTTTTTCCTTATTTTTCAAAGGAAACACATGCTCAAAGAATATGGCATTTTCGGATTCAATAATAGTGTATGATTCTAATATATCACTTTTGATGACAAGAAATCTATAGCATGAACTATTGCAAGCATAACCAATAAACACACAATCACATGTTCTAGAACCAAGCTTTCTCATTTTAAGCTCAGGTAGCATGACCTTAGCCAAGCACCCCCACACTTTGAGGTATTCCAAGTTAGGCTTATGCCCTTCCCAAAGTTCATAAGGAGTTTTACCAATTTTCTTATGAGGTACCTTATTTTGAATATGGCAAGCCGAAAGGATGGCCTCCCCCCACATGTTGGAAGATAGCCAGGAACTAACAAGCATAGCATTCATCATCTCTTTAAGAGTTCTATTTTTTCTTTCGGCTATTCCATTAGATTCCGGTGAATAAGGTGGAGTTACCGCATGTATTATGTCATTTTGTTCACAAAATTCTTTAAAATGATTAGACTCATATTCACCACCTCTATCGGTTCTAAGTCTTTTAATCCTTTTATTCTTTTGGTTCTCAGCTTCACTTTTATACTTTATAAACATCTCAAAAGCTTCATCCTTGGTTCTTAGTAAATAAAGTTTTGTGAATCTAGAGTGGTCATCAACAAAGATCACATAAAATCTTTTACCACCTCTAGTCATGGTGTGTTTTAAGTCACCCAAGTCACTATGTACCAATCCAAGATGCTCGGTTTCTCTTGTTATAGATTTACAAGGTTTCTTGGTGATTTTAGTTTCGGCACAAATTTCACATTTGTCCATATTAGCTTCACTTAGTGATTTAATAATTCCACATTCTTTCATTTTCTTTATATAGCTAAGATTAACATGTCCAAGTCTACCATGCCAAACATCAATGGAATCAACTAAGTAAGCACAAGAAGATGAACATTTTTCATTAATAACTTGATCAACATTAAGTACAAAGAGACCTTTATCATCATAGCTGTTACCAACAAAGACTTCATTCTTAGTTAAAGTAACTATGCCACCATCAAATAAAACTTTAATACCGGCCTTACCAAGCAAATGTACCGAAATGAGATTGTGGCGAAAGTGAGGTACATGAAGGACATTATTGAGTGAAAGAGTTTTACCGGAAGTCAACTTCAAGAGTACCTTCCCTTTACCACTCACTGGCACGGACCTATTGTCCCCAACATAGACACATTCGGTGCCTTCTGCTATAGGAGTCTAGGAACTAAACTCCTCTTTGAATGTACCAATGTGTCTTGCGCAAGTCGAGTCAACTTCCCATCCCTTCACTTTTGTCACCAAGTATGCCTCACACACCACCGCCGCAATGATCTCTTCGATTTGCACCACATTTGCCTTATTTGATATAGAGCCTTTGTTGTTTTTCTTTTTGTTGTTGAAGTTGCCCTTCACCCTACATGTTGCCGCATAATGACCTACCTTGCCACAAATAAAACAATTACCCTTTTTCTTTTGGATTTGAGGATCTGGGCCATTTTTATTATGAAATTTTCCTTTTCCCTTGAAATCATGTTTCTTATAATGTTGTGGAGGTCTAGAGGGTCCTCCTTCTACAACATTAGCCTTGGAAGTAAATTCCTTAACTCTAGAAACCTTTTCCAACATCCTATTTGTTTCTTCAATTTGAATATCAACGATAGTTTGTTGAAGATTCAAATAGGTTCTATGGTGGCTATACCGATGTTTATACTCTTTCCAAGTGTCCGGCAACTTAAACACTATGCCATGAGCCACAAACCTCTCGGGTAAAACATCACCCTCTTTAGCTAGGTCGGAAACTAATTTTTGAAAATCTTCAATTTGGCTAGAAACACTTTTTTCCTCAACCATTTGATAAGACATAAATTTAGCCGTAGCAAACTTTTTAGCACCCTCATCCTCAAACCCATAACGACCATTAAGTTCATCCCATAAATCTTTAGTACAAGTAAAATGACAATAATTATCAAACAACTTGTTATATAAACCACAGTTAATAGTATGAACACACAATTTATTTGTTTTTTCCCACTTTGCTATATTTTTAGGATCTTCTTCGAGTTTAGGCTCATAAAGAACCCGGTCAATTTCAGTAAATTCCAAGATGGGCAAAACCCTTTCTTTCCAACGTTTAAAATTATTTCCATCAAAAGCCTCAAGTTTTGTAATTTCCGAAATGACCTTAAGAGAATCAACAACTTGTTTCTTCATTTTTAGAACACAAATATCAACCTTTAAAATTGTTGGAAAATATAGCTAAATAAACAAATTTTGATTCAACAATACAAACCCTAAAAAATTAGCAATGACAAAAATAAATAGATAGAGTTAGAAAGATCTCACAAACTATAGAATCACGCAAAATGCGTTGTCTTTAAAGGTTGATTTGTGCCACCCGGAGTAGAACTCGGTGTGAATGGCTATCTTGGCCGAACAACCCCCCAATATTAGACTATAATAATTTCTTCAAGTTGATCACACACTCAAAAAAGAAGAACTAGGAACAACCTTAATTGCCTTTCCTTGAAACTAAAAACTTAGAAGCTGAAATTTTGTGGAGATGAGCAAAAAATTTAGAGCTGAACAGAGGAAGAAGAGTGGCAGCAGCAAGGCAGAAAAAACTGAAGAGAAAAGAAGTGAAACAGGGTTTTATATATATCAACTCAAGAAGACAAGTGGGCTACCTAAATGGACTAGGCCTCTAACGGTTACTGTGTAGATTTGATGCCCAACAGGTTGATCATTAAATGCCCAACGGGCTGCTCAGATACTCACCAACGGCTACATCAAAACAAATTTGGGCTAAAAGAAATGAAGGGAAAAAGGTGAGGCCCAAAAATGATATAACAAACCCAAGTCCAAGCCCAAGCCAACACCAAGCCCATAGTGTTCCAACTTACCACTTAAGATGTGCAAAGCCTTATAAACTTAACACAATGTTTATTCCTAACCAATGTGGGACTTAAAGCAAAAATTAAGTGTTTGAAACACACCTACTCCAACATCTTCTTCGGCTCCTTGTCTAAAGGATCTTCAAGAAAGTTTTCTGAATTGGCTTGGGCGTAACCTTCGTCGGTTTAGGTTTTTATCATTGGTTGTAGTGCTTATTTCTCATTCTTATTACTCTCTCTTTTTGATGAACATTCTTATTACTTTCTCTATCTACGCCATATGGATGTTTGCTTATCAATGGCAGTTTTTTTGTTAAATATATATCTTTTCTTATATGAAACCGTGAGTATTAGTATTTTTTTTAGAAACATGTGAAAACGTGAAAGGTTATAATGATATGTTATAAACTCTACTTGGAACGTTGCTATTTTGTAACTACTACCAAAAAGATAGAATATTGTTTCTCTAACTTACAATATAGGTTACAGAATACAATGGAATTGAAAAGTTAAAATATTACTGAAACGTTGCTTTTTATTCCACCAAATGAAAAGGCACAATGTTTCAGTATTTTTAAAAGTAAACGTGGCGCAAATTTATGTAGCCACGTGGCGCAATGAGGTGCAGTCAACAAAAAATCAAATGTTTCGGCTATTAAGAACAACAATTAGAGCAACAATTAAGATGAAATTGAAATGATGGAGTGAAAGGAACTGTTTTTCACTGGTCTGTGTTTAGTTCCGTCGATCTCTTTCTCTTCCTCAGTCTCCGCATAGCAAGCAAGTCATCTGGTTGATCAAACTTTAAAGTTTAAAGGAATTGTAATATTGTCTTCTACCCAGATCTAAGAAAGAAGAAGAAGAAAAAACTTTACCGGTGGTTCTTCCAACGATTTGATGGTAACGATGTTGATTACACTTAGATTTTTCTTCCTCAATCTCAATTCTTGTGCATGTTGATGGCACTTAGATTTCTCTCCCTCAATCTCAATTCCTATGCGCCTTACGAACTATATCTATGTCTCTCTCTATCTTTGTCCCTCTATTTCTCTATATCTGTCTCTCTCTATCTCTGTATCTCAATTCCTTTATGGGCCTTTCACTCGTATTTAATTTTAACCGGTCAAATTTTTTTTTAAACTGGAAAACTATTAAAACAGTGCTTTGTCATTGCAGAAACAACATAATTTATCGCTTTTTATTTGCAAGCATAGCAGAATTTTAGATGGGCATTTTTCCTACATGGCAGCACCTCCTTAATTGCAAGAAAAGGCTTCTGCTATTATATATAGTATATGATATATATATGAGATGGGTTCAAGTTACACCTAGTGTAACTCTATAAAAGTTACACCTTTTTTAAACTATTAATTTCCATTAGATCTAATGGTTAAAAACACACTAGTGCCATGTCAAATTTAATATCATTAACTCATTAAATTTTCTTCTAAAAATTAACAAAAAGTCATTAAAGTCTTTCACCTTCCACGTTGTCTTCTTCTTTTACCTCTTTCTCTCATTTGCGACATGAACTCCTCCAATGAACCAAATAAATCAACAAGGGAATCGATACATTGTACTTTTATTGTGGTACAAGCAGTAGATCTGAAAACATGCAACATCTAGAAGATCCTTTTAAAAGACTTATTAGAAGTACTAGCTATCCAAATCCCAGATTTAACATCGTCTAACATGCAACAACCACTAGACTGCAACATCTTCTCTACAGTATATTCATAGGGGATTTTGGGTGGAGGACATAACTTCTCTATTAGGAATACTAAAGAGTCAACAAACAGTATGAGCCCATCACAACAAAATAAAGTTAATAAATCAGTTAGTCTGCTAATGTAGTGAAGGTTGTTTATTACTCATATTTGTTTGCTTCAGGAGAATTATCAAATAACAAATTAATTCAATCGTTGCCTATTCCCATGAAATCTATTTACACAAGTGCATATCATTCACATCTAATTGAAAAGATGAAAAATGCTAATGCCTTATCACTTGTCGAGTTATTTGGTTCCATTGGAGGAGTTCATGGACGTCCTGGCATATGAGAGAGAAGAAGAAGACAACGGTGGAGGGTAAGAATTTAATGACCTTTTGTTTATTTTTAGAAGAGAATTTAATGACTTAATAATATTAAATTTGACATGGCACTAGTGTGTTTTTAACCATTAGATCTAATGGAAATCAATGGTTTAAAAAAGGTGTAACTTGAACCTCTCTCTCTCTCTCTCTCTCTCTCTCTATATATATATATATATATATATATATATACTACTATTTAAGGGGATTTCCCTGTTTGAATTCCTCATTTTTTATGCCTCAAATACCCTTATCATACCCACTTACAAGTTTTCAATTAACAGGAATAAATATGTAAATTAAAACTCTTACACTTTAAGACGCACAGACTCATGTACGTTTTGCAGTTTCTATCTCACTTTCTATCTCTCATTCTTCTTCAGATTGAAGACATTTTGTTTAGGTCTACATCCTACTTTCTTTTTCTTTAGATTAAAGACATTTACTGTTAGAGGCTCCAACAAATTTTCAGGTTCTATCTTTTGCAAGTTCCTCTTTGTTTTCTTTTCTTTTGTTTATGATTGACTTTCTTTGAGTTCTACTTTTTTTCTTTTTTTTATTTGTATCACGTTAACTCTTTTTTTTTTCTTTTTTTTTTAAATGTAATTTTGAAATGAATAGTTCCTTCATATACTCTACCACTGTACTTCTTAATGAATTGTCATTTCATGTTGTAGGTATTGTGATCCAAAGACAAAGTTGCTTTATGCTACAAAAGAAGCATTGAAAATCATTCGTGATCTGTTAAACAGTATGGCTTCCCTTACCCCCTTTAGTAGCCTTTGTTTACATTTTATTTAAAAATTTTGAATTGAAATAAAAATAGTTACCACAATACTCCCTTATTAATGATCAAAATATAAATGATCAATTACTATTTCCTTCTCCTTCCTCACTTCTTCTTTTTTTTTTCTTTTTTTTTTCCTTCTTCGTATTTTTTCTTTTTTTTTACCATCATTTTATATGTTTTTGGAGTTAAATTTTTTTATTTTTTTATTTAGGTATGTAGCAACCTTCAGTTCTACTTCTTCTTTTTTTTATGTATCACGTTAACTTCCTTTTCTTTCTTTTTTCTTTTTTTTAAATGTAATTTTGAAATGGTAACTCCCTTTTTTTTTCTTTTTTTTTAAAATATAATTTTGAAATGTTAACTCCCTTTTTTTTCTTTTTCTTTTTCTTTTTAAATGTACTTTTAACACATTAACTCCCTTATTTTTCTTTTTTTCTTTTTTTTTAGATCTCCGTTAGTTATTTATTTAAATAGTTGAGGATGTGGAGATAAGATTTTAAAGAGTCCATGACAAAGTTAAATTCTAAAAAATCTTTATCTTTATTCTGAACAATTTTAATAGGATTTTCAGGAAAAATGATCTCATCAAAATTTAAATCAAACACAAACTCTAACAAACTTATGCTATTATGTTTAATAACGTGCACGCTAACTTTGGTTTGTTGATTAAAATTTTTTATTTTTTTATTTAGGTATGTAGCAACATTGAGTTCTACTTCTTCTTCTTTTTTTTTTTTTATACGTATCACGTTAACTCCCTTTTTTTCCTTTTTCTTTTTTTTTTAAATGTAATTTTGAAATGTTAACTCCTTTTTTTCTTTTTCTTTTTCTTTTTAATGTAATTTTGAAATGTTAACTCCCTTTTTTTTCTTTTCTTTTTTTATTAAATGTAATTTTGACACATCAACTCCCTTTTTTTTTCTTTTCTTTTTTTTTAGATCTCCATTAGTTAGTTATTTAAATAGTTGATGATGTGGTGATAAGATTTTAAAGAGTCCATGATAGAGTTAAATTCTAAAAAATCTTTATCTTTATTCTGAACAATTTTAATAGGATTTTCAGGAAAAATGATCTCATCAAAATTTAAATCAAACACAAACTCTAATAAACTTATGCTATTATCTTTAATAACACGCATAGTAACTTTGGTTTGTTGATTATATATATATATATATATATATTTTGGTATGTAGCAACCTTGAGTTCTACTTTATATATATATATATATATATATATATGTATCACGTTAACTCCCCTTTTTTTTTCTTTTTCTTTTTTTTTTAAATGTAATTTTGAAATGTTAACTCCCTTTTTTTTAAATATAATTTTGAAATGTTAACTCCCTTTTTTTTTCTTTTTCTTTTCTTTTTTTTAAATGTAATTTTGACACATTAACTCCCTTTTTTTTTTAGATCTCCATTAGTTATTTATTTAAATAGTTGATGATGCGGTGATAAGATTTTAAAGAGTCCATGATAGAGTTAAATTCTAAAAATCTTTATCTTTATTCTGAACAATTTTAATAGGATTTTTAGGAAAAATGATCTCATCAAAATTTAAATCAAACACAAACTCTAACAAACTTATGCTATTATCTTTAATAACACACACGCTAACTTTGGATTGTTGATTATATTTTTTTATTTTTTTTACTTAGGTATGTAGCAACCTTGAGTTCTACTCTCTTTATATATATATATATATGTGGGGCCAAATAATCCCACGGCCCAGCCCACTTCATTCCTGGGCCGAAGGCCCGAGCCGAGGAGGCACCTATGTCCAAGGATGACCTCATCATCGGTCATCTCGGCATTAAATGTACCTAACTCCTGTCCTGGTCGCATTAATGAGGAAAGGACCCCGCACCAGCATCGCCTTGGTTGCCGTGACTCCCAAAAGAGACTGAGAAGGCGGCTGATGGGACAAGCACCTGAACAACGTCCAGATCGTTCAACAAGTGTAGGGCTAGGATTGGTTGGGTAAAGGGTATATAATGTAAAGGAATCCCTTAGAGGGGGGGTCCGGAGGACGAAAAGTCTAAAAATAAAGGGGAAGAAAAGCCTCCTCGGCCGTGGGCCGAGGAGCAACCCCAGTTGTAAATTGCTCTAAGTCTTTCATTGAATAAAAGAGACCGGAGTTCACGCCTCATGAGCGCCGGCCGACGCCTAGACCTTCGATCCCACTCTCTATAAATTCATTGCGGGGTTCATTGGGCTTTTGACCCGTGTCCCTTGGGCTTGGGCAACCAAAAACCCAAACCCTACAATTGGCGCCGTCTGTGGGAAGGATTAGTGCGCCGGCTGGCGCAACAGGCAACTGTTCTAAACGATCAGCCTATGGAAGATTGGTGGTGATGCAAAAAAGAAGAAAGAAGAACTGCCAAACAAACATTGCAGAAAGATAAAAGCTCGAAAACGGAAGATTCAACAGTAAAAAAAAAAAAACCTTGAATATTATTCATAAGAAAAGGTTACAGATTACAATCAGAGGCTCAGGCAGGCTTGTTTTACAACTATTCCTACCAGCTAGTCCTACAATCAGAGGCACAGGCGGACCCGTCCTAAAACTAGCTAGAGGGAAGTGTCAACCCGTACCCTTATTGGCATCAAGAGAATGGGAGAACTTGACAATAAGGGGGCGGAAGGGGGCTGGGGGCTTGAACAAAGCGAGGAGCAGATGCAAGGGCTCCGGGACGCCCTCCCCCATGATGTTCCCTTGATTCTCTCCAGCCCACACGAGCATTGGCCGTCGGTGACGGCAACACTCGGGCACCGCCCATAATGCGAGTTCGCATGTCTCCTCCGTCGGGGGTGCACTCTGAGGAGGGACGTTAGGTACTTCAACGACATCCCTCCGGGCCACCGTGCATGGCGCCATCGGGGTTACGCCTAGACTCTGCCGCACCGGAAGCCCAGTGGGGGCTACGGCCACAATGGCTCTTGGCACGGATGTTCTCATACCCGTCCAAAGCCGCCCCATATCGCCTAACTCCGGTCACAATTCCGGCGGGGCTATTAAAGGGGCATGAGGAGTTGAAGGGGTATCTTCTTTCTGGTTGGGTTGAGAAGTTCATGGAATGTGGAGAAACCATCCCCCTAGGAGGCCTTATATAGAGGATGAAGGTTGGTGGGAATTAATTCACGCAGAATTCGAAAAGATAGTTACCGAAGCGTTGGATAGTAATGAAGCGGCCAGATTCCAAGGGAGCCGCAAACCGTTGAGCTTAGGTGGATTTACAAGGCCATTAATGAAGGCGCGTCTCGCGCATCGAAGCGTCAGGCGCGGAACACGAACGGCCAAGGGACGCTCCGCAAACGAGGAAGATGAGGGCTCGAGCTGGAGGCGAGATCAATGCCACGTGTAAGATCATGATCCGTCCGAAGGAGGAATCGTCCCCAACAAAGCGACCAGAAGGCCAAGCGTTAGACAGAACCAAGGCACTGCATGGTCTTCGGACTCAGGCCTATGGGGAAACTAACCGCTCCAGACGCCCAAGCATTAGACAGAACCAAGGCACTGCATGGTCCTCGGACTCAGGTCTATGGGGAAACTAACCGCTCCAGAAGGCCAGGCATTAGACAGAACCAAGGCTCTGCATGGTCCTCGGACTGAGGCCTATGAGGAAACTAACCGCTCCAGATGCCACGCATTAGACAGAACCAAGGCACTGCATGGTCCTCGGACTCAGGCCTATGGGGAAACTAACCGCTCCAGAGGCCAAGCGTTAGACAGAACCAAGGCTCTGCATGGTCCTCGGACTCAGGCCTATGGGGAAACTAACCGCTCCAGAAGGCCAAGCGTTAGACAGAACCAAGGCTCTGCATGGTCCTTGGACTCAGGCCTATGGGGAAACTAACCGTTCCAGACGCCCAAGCGTTAGACAGAACCAAGGCATTGCATGGTCCTCGGACTCAGGCCTATGGGGAAACTAACCGCTCCAGAAGGCCAGGCGTTAGACAGAACCAAGGCTCTGCATGGTCCTCGAACTCAGGCCTATGGGGAAACTAACCGCTCCAGAAGGCCAGGCGTTAGACAGAACCAAGGCTCTGCATGGTCCTCGGACTCAGGCCTACGGGGAAACTAACCGCTCCAGACGCCCAAGCGTTAGACAGAACCAAGGCACTGCATGGTCCTCGGACTCAGGCCTATGGGGAAACTAACCGCTCCAGAAGGCCGAGCGTTAGACAGAACCAAGGCACTGCATGGTCCTCGGACTCAGGCCTATAGGGAAACTAACCGCTCCAGAAGGCCGAGCGTTAGACAGAACCAAGGCACTGCATGGTCCTCGGACTCAGGCCTATGGGGAAACTAACCGCTCCAGAAGGCCAAGCGTTAGACAGAACCAAGGCTCCGCATGGTCCTCGGACTCAGGCCTATGGGGAAACTAGCCGCTCCAGACGCCCAAGCGTTAGACAGAACCAAGGCACTGCATTTCCTCGGACTCAGGCCTACGGGGAAACTAACCGCTCTAGAAGGCCAGGCGTTAGACAGAACCAAGGCTCTGCATGGTCCTCGGACTCAGGCCTATGGGGAAACTAACCGCTCCAGAAGGCCAGGCGTTAGACAGAACCAAGGCTCTGCATGGTCCTCGGACTCAGGCCTATGGGGAAACTAACCGCTCCAGATGCCAAGCATTAGACAGAACCAAGGCTCTGCATGGTCCTCAGACTCAGGCCTATGGGAAAACTAACCGCTCCAGAAGGCCAGGCGTTAGACAGAACCAAGGCTCTGCATGGTCCTCGGACTCAAGCCTATGGGGAAACTAACCGCTCCAGAGGCCAGGCGTTAGACAGAACCAAGGCTCTACATGGTCCTCGGACTCAGGCCTATAGGGAAACTAACCGCTCCAGATGCCAAACGTTAGACAGAACCAAGGCTCTGCATGGTCCTCAAACTCAGGCCTATGGGGAAACTAACCGCTCCAGAAGGCCAGGCGTTAGACAGAACCAAGGCTCTGCATGGTCCTCGAACTCAGGCCTATGGGGAAACTAACCGCTCCAGACGCCCAAGCGTTAGACAGAACCAAGGCACTGCATGGTCCTCGGACTCAGGCCTGTGGGGAAACTAACCGCTCCAGAGGCCAAGCGTTAGACAGAACCAAGGCTCTGCATGGTCCTCGGACTCAGGCCTATGGGGAAACTAACCGCTCCAGAAGGCCAAGCGTTAGACAGAACCAAGGCTCTGCATGGTCCTCAGACTCAGGCCTATGGGGAAACTAACCGTTCCAGACGCCCAAGCGTTAGACAGAACCAAGGCACTGCATGGTCCTCGGACTCAGGCCTATGGGGAAACTAACCGCTCCAGAAGGCCAAGCGCTAGACAGAACCAAGGCTCTGCATGGTCCTCGGACTCAGGCCTATGGGGAAACTAACCGCTCCAGAAGGCCAGGCGTTAGACAGAACCAAGGCTCTGCATGGTCCTCGGACTCAGGCCTATGGGGAAACTAACCGCTCCAGACGCCCAAGCGTTAGACAGAACCAAGGCACTGCATGGTCCTCGGACTCAGGCCTATGGGGAAACTAACCGCTCCAGAAGGCCAAGCGTTAGACAGAACCAAGGCTCTGCATGGTCCTCGGACTCAGGCCTATGGGGAAACTAGCCGCTCCAGACGCCCAAGCGTTAGACAGAACCAAGGCACTGCATGGTCCTCGGACTCAGGCCTATGGGGAAACTAACCGCTCCAGAAGGCCAGGCGTTAGACAGAACCAAGGCTCTGCATGGTCCTCGGACTCAGGCCTATGGGGAAACTAACCGCTCCAGAAGGCTAGGCGTTAGACAGAACCAAGGCTCTGCATGGTCCTCGGACTCAGGCCTATGGGGAAACTAACCGCTCCAGATGCCAAGCATTAGACAGAACCAAGGCTCTGCATGGTCCTCAGACTCAGGCCTATGGGAAAACTAACCGCTCCAGAAGGCCAGGCGTTAGATAGAACCAAGGCTCTGCATGGTCCTCGGACTCAAGCCTATGGGGAAACTAACCGCTCCAGAGGCCAGGCGTTAGACAGAACCAAGGCTCTGCATGGTCCTCGGACTCAGGCCTATGGGGAAACTAACCGCTCCAGATGTCAAGCGTTAGACAGAACCAAGGCTCTGCATGGTCCTCGGACTCAGGCCTGTGGGGAAACTAACCGCTCCAGATGCCATGCGTTAGACAGAACCAAGGCTCTGCATGGTCCTCGGACTCAGACCTATGGGGAAACTAACTGCTCCAGATTCCAGGCGTTAGACAAAACCAAGGCTCTGCATGGTCATCGGACTCAGGCCTATGGGGAAACTAACCGTTCTAGATGCCAGGCGTTAGACAGAACCAAGGCTCTGCATGGTCCTCGGACTCAGGCCTATGGGGAAACTAACCGCTCCAGAAGGCCAGGCGTTAGACAGAACCAAGGCTTGGCATGGTCCTCGGACTCAGGCCTATGGGGAAGCTAACCGCTCCAAACGCCCAAGCGTTAGACAGAACCAAGGCACTGCATGGTCCTCGGACTCAGGCCTCTAGGGACTCTAACCGCTCCAGAAGGCCAAGCGTTAGACAGAACCAAGGCTCTGCATGGTCCTCGGACTCAGGCCTATGGGGAAACTAACTACTTCATATGACCCTAGGTGTTAGACAGAACCAAGGCTCTGTATGGTCCTCGGACTCAGGCTCACGGGGAAACTAACCACCTCAGATGATCCTAAGAGTTAGACAGAACCAAGGCACTGCATGGTCCCAGGACTCAGGCCTATAGGGAAACTAACTCCTTCAGAGGATTCCAGGTGTTAGACAAAACCAAAAGCGCTGCATGATCCCAGGACTCAAGCCCATGGGGAAACTAACTCCTTCAGGGGATTCTAAGTGTTAGACAGAACCAAAGGCACTGTATGGTCCTCGGGCTCAAGACTGCAAGGAAGCCAACTACCTCAAGGGGATCCTAAATGTCTACCCAAAGAATTTTCTACCTGGCCCTTAGGGAGCGATGGGTCCACCCAAGCATACATGCCCTCACTATAATGATTGATGCCGCGATTGGCCGAGATGCGATTGAAGTTAAAACCATACAAGTAAAGAAAAAGCAGATAGCGAACAAGTAAGCAAACAACCACAACAAACAGGAAAAGAAACAAAACTCATATCTCATCAAGCGCAAAAAGAGTTACACAATTGGAATTACATTACAGTCACGAAACAAAAAGAAAAAAGAAGAAAATGCAAAAGACCAAAGGGACAACAGGGTCGAAGGGCCTGCCCTACTCACTTATTCTCCTCCCTCAGCCGGGGGCTGGACTATAGCAGCTTCAAGGCCTTCTGAGCTTTGGCCAGAAGGGACAGCCGGCGAGGGCGTGGCAGGAATGGCTGCCTCCTCAGCAGCAGGAACTTCAGCTTCAGAGGTAGACTTCACATCCCCCTGGGGCGCCTCCTCAACGGGGCCCTCACACGATTCTGCCCCCTTGGGAGGGTCACATCCTTAGACGAGCTCACCCACGGGCTCAGCAATTGATGTGTCCTCACCCATAACAGCACCGGTTTCCTCCGCAGCCTCCTTGGCCTCAGCGCCACTTGGAGTTGCCTCGCGGATGGCAGGAGGGTAGTACACATTCTCCTCTTTCCACAAATTGGATGAGGCCTCGACCCCAGCCTGTCTGAGAGCCTCCCTCCAAACCTCAGCAGAGTACCGCCTGCACAACCCAGGGACTTGAGCCTTAAAAACTACTTCTGTCTCTACCATCCCCGCAGCGTAAGCCTCCTCCTCGGCTTCCTGCTTAGTGGCCAGGGTTTCCTCCCTGCCCTGGTCAGCCTCAAACTTGGCCCTCACAGCCTCGTCCCTCGCCCACTCGGCTGCCCTCTTGTTCGACTCGGCGGCAGCCACCTTCTTCGGCAGATCAGCAAGCAGCTCCTTTGCAGTCTTCAGCTGCTCCTCCGCCTCAGCCAGACGCTTTGAGTAATCCTCAGCCTGCTTTTGGAAGCCTACGAGGCCGGACAGGGCAGTATCCCGGGCACTGGTCATCGCACTCAGCTCCTCCCGGGCCTTGGCAAGATCAGCCTCAGAGTGTTTAAGGACCTAAATGGCCTCCAAGCGTTTCTCACGCTCCACGTCCATGGCTTTCCCCTGGTCACGGGCCACGTCCTCTAATCTAAAAGTGGCCTGAACGGCCTGGCAGACAAAACAAATACGCCATCAGCTGAGCCAAGAAAAAAGCGAAAGAGAGGCTGCAAACTCGAATAAGTTATAGATGACGAGAGACTTACCATTCCCAAGTACCGCTTGAGGCAGAGGAAGACCTCCCTGCTCCTCATAGTCGCCAGCTCTGCCATGTCAGCTGGGAGTAGCAGGCACCTTTCCACCGCGTCGGCCACATACGTGCCTTCGCCCTCATTGAAATCCTTGAGGGAGGAGTCTTCCCTCAGCGGCCCCCCACGGAGCATTGGGGCAGGAAGCCAGGCCTGAGGCTCGGGCTGGTCCTCAACCTGCTTATCCCGGTCTTGGGAGCCTATCTTCAGCTGTTTGGATGGCCGCCGATTATCACCCTCCTCCCGCGGGGGCCCGGATCTCTCCTCAATTGGCCTTTTGCCCTTATCCCTCTTCTGCTTGGGATCAGAGGGCTCACGCCTGGAAGGCAAACTCGTCTTGGGCGGAGGAGGAGGAAGCTTTGACTGGGTAGAGGCCGACTTGTCCTGGGCAGAACGAGTTTTTGGAGGAGGAGGAAGCTCTGACTTTGATTTCCCCGGCTGGCCTTCAATCAGATCCGACAGGCTAGGTTGGGGCCTCTTCTTGTAACCCATTTCGTGCCGGGAAGAGGACTTGGACACTGAGAAGTCTGCTTCAGTTAGACGAGGGTCACCCAAGTCTCCTGGAGGGTCCTCGGACTGTCGAGCTTGTTCAAACACGTCAAATGCGTCCTCGGCGGGGCCAAAATCAGCAACTTCCACTTCCCTCTCTGGGCCTACTTCAGCAGGCTCCAAGAGTCTAAGGGAGGAGGAGGGGCCCGCAGGTATTACGCCTTCAGATGTGGAGGGAACCTCGGGGAACCGAAACCCGTCCTCGGTCACTGTTATTTTTTGAAGCCGAGAATCCTTTGCTTTGATCACGTACTTCGGCGCGGCAAATGACTTGTGAGCCAGGTCGTATTTCAAGATCTCGTGGGCGGCCCTAACCTGATTGTCGACCTCGTTCACCAAAACCTCTGCCCTCAGCGCCTTTTGCAGGTCTTCTCGGTTGATTAGGCTGAAATGGCGCGTGAAGGCGTGCGGATCTGCAAGAGGAAACACATTCATATCAGAAACCAGACAGTGCAAAAAGGAATGGACGAGGTAAAGAATGGAACTAGTCGAGGTCCCAGGACCCTCTCTCCATTTTCCCACTACCCACCTGGAGTCCCCTCCGTCGTCGGGCAGTGAAGGCCATCATGCCACTCTCCAGACACGATGAGGAAGTCCTTGTTCAACCCCTTGCTGGACTCAGGGAGATACTGAATGAGCCAGACTCTATCATCCCTGGTCTTCAGATAGTAAGTCTCGCCCTTCAGGCACTGGAGGTTATAACACCAGTTGACGTCATGATGGGTCAACCTCAGGCCCATCTTCTCATTTAGGGCGTCCACGCAGCCCAGGATCCTAAAGACATTGATGGCACACTGGGTAGGGGCTATCCGGAAGTGCATCAGATAGTCCCTCATCACCGGACCCATAGGTATCCTCATGCCACCTTCAACGAAGGCAGCGATGGGAATCACCACCTCACCCTCTTGCCTCCGAAAGCGCCACTCGCCCTCCACACAATACCTCAATCCCACGTTGGCCGGTATCTTGTAATCGGCGATGAATTTCTCCATCGCCTCCTCAGTGAAGACATACTTCTTAAATATACCCATCATAACTGATGCCTAAGCAGGCTAAGAGAGAGCAAATGAAAGAAAAGGAAGAAGTGGAGAAAGAGAAAGTTCCAAGAGAGATAGTGACTTACAGAAATATGTAGAAGCTCCTCGGATAGACTTTTTATGCTGGAGATGTAGACCCTTGAGTGCAAGTGAACAGAGAAACCGACTTTTCAAACGGGTATTTATACCCCCAAATCAAGGAGCTGTGCGGGTTTTCCCACCCCTAACTGCTAGGCGAATCCCCACCGTTGGATTATCATCCTCCCGTTAAACGTGGGGAGCACGGAGCCGTCTGGATTTAATGAAGGGCATGTCGCACCCTTCGAGGTGTCAGTAACGCTTCTGGGGTAGGCGAAAAGACTCTAGTACCCACGGAGGACCAAACTCAATGGGTCGTGTGGCAGGCCCGAGGACATCAAAATCCTCCTCTCCGCCCGAGGACGCGGACAGCAAAATTTTGAGGGGCTATTGTGGGGCCAAATAATCCCACGGCCCAGCCCACTTCATTCCTGGGCCGAAGGCCCGAGCCGAGGAGGCACCTGTTAGGATTGGTGCCCTTAAATCCTATTGTAAGATGCTATGTATAATATTAAGTGTGACATTGTGTTTGACATTATGTATGACTTAATATTATGTTTAATAAATTTGTTTTATTATTATCTGAAATAATGGTAACATGAATATTCAGACATTATCATATAGTCCATGAGATGCATAGTATGTGATTTATGTGAAGAGTCACAGAAGATATAAATCACAAGTTCTTTGTAAACTCAGAATTATAGTTCGTAGTCGGTGATGGAATTGAGCATTTCATCTGCGAAGACTATAACATATCAACTACGATGATTTGTCTTGATCATGGAAGTGGAGACTTCTAGTTGATGTGTTAATATGTTTTAAGAGTTAAGACATATTGAACTGGACCGCTGTGAGATTTATTATTCTCTTAAAGACTGTCATATGAATAATAAATCTCACGACTTGTATTTGTATGAACTCTTAATCCTGAGAGAATAATGAACCTGATCATGAGATGTAGGTTGCTTTGATATATCAGGAGTGAGATCTATAGTAATGGTCAAAACCTCAGTATGTTGGGCAGCCACATTTAGTGTTGATGGAACATGTGGAACATGTATTCTCAAGATGGAATTCATAGTCTCTTAACAGAGATATAAAGTATTCCCTTGAGATAAGTTTAATGGGTTTGTTATTCAGAGAGTTAGGCCTAACCACTTTAGTAAGACTAAAGTATATATTTATGGAATTGGATTTCATAAATATATAATGAATAACATTAAAGGATTAAACCGGGTACTCAAGGATTAAGATGTAGTAATTTACAAAGTAGCAGTCTACATTTATGACTTTGTATTACTACGAATATTTTATGAAGGGGTTGCATGTATAATAAAGTCTTGGGATATAATTTATAGATAAGACCTAGAGTGCAACTATTTTTATATAGTGGTATTAAAAATAGTTAATGGTAACTTTGGGCTTGTCAAGAGTTGACAGAAAAGCCCAAGGCCCATTGGAGCTAGTGTCTTATTGGTCCCTTTTGGTCCCACTCCAAGCCACACACTTAAGCCCAATTGGAAAGGCCCAAGAGGCCAGCCCAATTAGATAAATTGGTTAGATACAAAGGGAAAAACGTACAGAAATGAAAAAGACAGAAAAACATCATTGAAAGGTGGTGTGTATGAGAGTGTAAGTCACTTTTATGGTCATCCCTTTGTTACCAATTGAGAGACCACACATCTTGGGCGATTAGTGGAATTGGAGTGAAGATTAAAAGTAGTTCCAAGTACTTCAATCTTCAAGTTTTGAAATTCACCGCATCAAGGTACGATCTCTTGTTCTCTAATTCTGAAATTTACTTTGTACGTGTTATCAATATCGAATGAAGTAGATCCGTTTAAAACTTATTTTCCGCTGCATTTATCTTTATAACCATCAGCACCTATGTCCGAGGATGACCTCATCATCGGTCATCTCGGCATTAAATGTACCTGACTCCTGTCCTGGTCGCATTAATGAGGAAAGGACCCCGCACCAGCACCGCCTTGGTTGCCGTGACTCCCAAAAGAGACTGAGAAGGCGGCTGATGGGACAAGCACCTGAGCAACGTCCAGATCGTTTAACAAGTGTAGGGCTAGGATTGGTTAGGTAAATGGTATATAATGTAAAGGAATCCCTCAGAGGGGGGGGTCCGGAGGACGAAAAGTCTAAAAATAAAGGGGAAGAAAAGCCTCCTCGGTCGTGGGCCGAGGAGCAACCCCAGTTGTAAATTGCTCTAAGTCTTTCATTGAATAAAAGAGACCGGCGTTCACGCCTCGTGAGCGCCGGCCGGCGCCTAGACCTTCGATCCCACTCTCTATAAATTCATTGCGGGGTTCGTTGGGCTTTTGATCTGTGTCCCTTGGGCTTGGGCAACCAAAAACCCAGACCCTACAATATATATATATATATATATATGTATGTATGTATCACTTTAACTCCCTTTTTTTTTTTAAATGTAATTTTGAAATGTTAACTCCCTTTTTTTTTAATGTAATTTTAAAATGTTAACTCCCTTTTTTTTCTTTTTCTTTTTTTTTTTTAAATGTAATTTTGACACGTTAACTCCTTTTTTTTTTTTAGATCTCCATTAGTTATTTATTTAAATAGTTGATGAAGTGGTGATAAGATTTTAAAGAGTCCATGATAGAGTTAAATTCTAAAAAAATCTTTATCTTTATTCTGAACAATTTTAATAGGATTTTCAAGAAAAATGATCTCATCAAAATTTAAATCGAACACAAACTCTAACAAACTTATGCTATTATCTTTAATAACACGCACGCTAACTTTGATTTGTTGATTAAAGTGTTTTTTTTTTTTAGATGCTTGGTTTAACCCTAATTCTTTTATCTCTCTTAGGTTCACGTACGCACAAATTTTTTGAATTGCATTGAGGAGTCATTGGAATGGAATATTAGATAAGTTCGGGTGAAAGACTTTACAAGAATTATTATATGTATTAAACCTCACATAAAGTGGTTGTTATCTAAGAAATTGTTGTAAAAAAATTTCTTTTGTAATAGAAACTATATTTATCATTTGTATAATTCTATGTCAAATTCAATTTAAATTTTTTTCCATAAGTATTAATTTACTACTTCATAAAAAATGTTACGTACTTTTTTCTCAGTTTTAAAGGTTGTTGATGTTGTTGATATATTTGAAATTTAAACTATTTTTAACTTTTGTTATGGATGTGTAGTAAGTGGCAAACTTTTAGGACTAAAAAACTAAATTTTTGGATTAAACAAAAATTGATAAATGTTATTAAATTTTTTTAAAAAGAACAACAACAACCAAAAGAAATGTGTATCTCCTGCCATAAAATTTGAAATTTAAGCTTTTATTTACTTATGTTATGGATGTGTAGTAAATGGCTAAATTTTAGGATTAAAAAACTAAATTTTAGGATTAAACAAAAAATGATAACTGTCATTCATAAAAGTTGAAAAAAAGAACAACACCAACAACACCAAGAAGGGGGGGGGGGGACAAAACAAAAAACAAAAAACAAAAACAAAACAAAACCAAAAAAAAAAACAAAAAAACAAACAACCAAACGTGGATGTGTAGTTACTAAATTTTAGGATCTTTCTAGGACCATTTCCTTTAACAAAAAACTTATTAATTTACTTATGTGCCTCATAAAAATGCAATATAAGTATTGATAATCATAGTTTGTCAATTTTAAACTCATTGGATACTCAACTATTGTAAAAATTAGTAGAAGCATCCAAATCCCAATCCAAAAATGCAAGCCATGTATCAGGTGGTTGGGTAGTTTTTAAATGTGGGATAGAAAGTGGGATTTTTTTTAAATAGTTCATGGGATTTTTTTAAAAGTGTAGTTTTTCTTTTTTCTTTTTTGATAAACTTTTAAATAAGGATAGAATCACACCAATTCCCCACCTTAATGTTTTAAATTTTCCTAAAATTTAGACTCTTATTTTCTTTCAAAATCAGATATGTTAGTGCTTAAATATAAGGATATGGATGGAGAATTTTTTTTTTTTTTTTTTTTTTAGAATGAACTTTCATCTATTATAAACCAAACATTGGTTGAATTAGCCATTACAATTTGGTGCATATCTAGTGGTACATCTTCCATCCAGACAGTTGAATTGGGCTTCTTAATGGCCCATCTTGCCAATGCATGTGCAACATTATTCCATTGACGACGTACATAAGTAAAACTAAGGGAATCAAAAGATTTTATTAAAACATTTAACATCCTGAATCAAGTGGCCATGTAGTGCTAGGGAGTGATTTGGTTCCTTGAGTTCTCTGACAATGGTTTTTGAGTTGCCCTCCACTATTACTTTAGTGATCCCAATTTCCAAAGCAAATTCAGCAACTCTCCATGCTGCAAGGGCTTCGACTTGGGCTAGTGTTGTAGGGAGTGGGATTTGTTGCGCCATTGATGCCATAACAGCTCCTTCACTGTTCTTGATGATTACGCCGAGACCAGCTTTCCCCTGTTGACTAAACATAGCCCCGTCGTAATTCACTTTGTAAACTCCCGGCTCTAGTGGCTTCCATCTAGTATGGTTCCTATGCTGTGGCGTCACTACTACTGGGTGAATGCGTTGAAACTCAGCTTTTCTCTCCTTCGACAAAGGTAGAATCTGGTTCAAAGGACAAGATGCTTCGTTGAAAGGTATCTAATTTCGCCGGTTCCAAACTGCCCATCCCGTGTATGCCATGAGCTCAGCATCCCTCTTATCTGAAAAAGCCCACTTAAAAATTTCTTTTATGTTACTGTCCTTCATCTCCAAAAGCCACTTCCATTAAGGACCTGTGCTCCACATCGCTTGCACCTCAAAAATAGAAGAAAATGGCAAGTAAACAATCCTCATCCCCTGCTTTGCAAATATCACATTGCCCATCTTGAGAAATCTTTCTGTGTAACAGATTCGTCTTAACGGGCAGGGCATCCTTGCTAGCTCGCCAAACAAAATTTTTAATCTTGCTAGGCACCTCCAAACTCCACACCTTTTTCCAGAATTCTACATCTTGGCCTATAATCTGAAATTGGGTAGAATTCTCTAGCAAGAACCGGTATCTCGATTTTACAAAGTATATGCCCTAGGGTGTGAAAGGCCAAATCAGGGCATCCGGTTGGGTTGTTGAGCTAAGTGGAATATTCTTTATAATCTCAGCATCCTGCACAGTGAACATATGATCAATAACATTGCTTCTCCAACATCTAGTTCTCGGGTTTATTAGTACCTCCACATTTGAATTTTCCTAACCATATGCAGCAACTTTGGCTGCTGTTTTTTATGATAGCCGGTTATATTCTCCAAAGTGTACCTTTTAGGATTACATCCCGGCCTTTAAGGATGCTTTTCCAAGCATATGAAGCTGATGAGGAATCTTTTGCTTCAAGGATAGTCTCCCTAGGGAAAAACCTTGCTTTGAAAACTCTATAGAATAAAGAGTTTTCATGGTCTTTATCTTGAAACAAATCCCTCCCATTTCACCCAATGTACTTTCCTCCTTTCCCCCCTTTGTCCCTACCAAAATTTCCGAATAAGGGTTTCAATCTCATGACATAAGGTGGTAGGAAGTTTGAAGCAACTCATTGTAAAAGTGAGTATTGCTTGGATAACAGACTTGATAAGGACTTCCCTTCCGGCTTGTGACAAAAGTTTGCCCTCCCACCCTTGAAGTCTCTTCCAAACCTTTTACTTCAATCGATCAAAACTTGCCCTTTTATTCCTTCCTACCAAGGCCAGTAAACCCAAATACTCTTCATACTGCTTCAACTCATTTACCCCAAGTAGATCCATAATTTCCTTTTGCAACTCACATGGAGTAGATTTACTGAAAGACATTGCAGTCTTCTCTCTATTTAATTTTTGCCCGGACACCTTCTCATAATTCGACAAAATCTCCATTACTTTCTGACAACTCATTGTAAAAGTGGGTATTGCTTAGATAACAGACTTGATGAGGACTTCCCTTCCGGCTTGTGACAAAAGCTTGCCCTCCCACCCTTGAAGTCTCTTCCAAACCTTTTGCTTCAATCGATCAAAACTTGCCCTTTTATTCCTTCCTACCAAGGCTAGTAAACCCAAATAATATTCATACTGCTTCAACTCATTTACCCCAAGTAAATCCATAATTTCCTTTTGCAACTCACATGGAGTAGATTTACTGAAAAACAGTGCAGTCTTCTCTCTATTTAATTTTTGCCAGGACACCTTCTCATAATTCGACAAAATCTCCATTACTTTCTAACAATCATGAGTAGTTGCCCTCCAAAACAAGAGGCTATCATCTACAAAAAATAGGTGGGTTAGTTTAGGGCCATTATGACAAATAGAAACACCTTGTATTGCATCTCTCTCAGTAGCCTTTTGGATCATTCGGTGAAGGCCCTCTAAACAAAGTAAAAAGAGGTAGGGCGAATGTGGATCTCCTTGACGTATGCCACGGCTTGGTTTGATGTCTCCAAAAGGTTCCCCATTGATCAATAGGGAATATGTAACTGAAGTGATACACTCCATGACTAAAGCCACCCACCAGTCATTGAACCCCATTTTGATCATCACAGCTTTCAAGAAAGAACATTCCACTCTATTATAGGCCTTGCTCATATCAAGTTTGAGCGCCATGTAGCCTGAATTTCCAGAGTTGTGATTCTTCATATAATGCAATGTCTCAAAAGCCACAAGGATATTGTCTGTGATCAATCGACCTTTGATGAAAGCACTCTGATGCTTCGAGATGATTTGGGGAAGCACTCTCTTCAACCTGTTTGCAAGGACTTTTGAAAAGATCTTATAATGCACATTACAGATACTAATAGGTCTATATTCAGTAACCTTTTCAGGATTTTTTGTTTTGGGAATTAAAGTGATGAAAGTATGATTAAGAGGCTTGGGTAGTTTACCCGAATTCAGAAAAAAGAGCACATCATGAGTTACATCACCTCTCACCAACTCCCAAAAATTCTGATAAAACACAGGTGGCATCCCATCCAGCCTCAGAGCCTTGAGTGGCGCCATCTGCTTCAGTGCACTTTCTACTTCCCATGCCTGAAATTCTCCAGTCAAACTCTCATTCATTTCCCCTGTAACTACCTATGGAATGGAGTCCAAGTCATTCACCGAATCTTCTGGATTGGAGGTTGAGAATAGTTGCTGATAATATTCAAGGAATATGGCTAAAATCTGATCTGGTTGAGAGCACCAATCATCTGACTAATTTTTAATCCCCGTAATAAGATTTCTTCTCCTTCTCTAAGTTGCTCTGAAATGGAAAAATCGGGTATTGCAATCATCGTCTTTGAGATACAAAGTGCGAGACCGTTGGCACCACATCCTCTCCTCTTTATCCATGAGTGAATTTATTTCCATCTTCAGCTGGATAAGATCGTCTAAGTAACCTTTTTGCATTGCCACTTTCTCAGCCCGGGCCAACTCTCTTTGCTTTTTCTCTAGTTCAGTCCGTACGTTGCCAAAACAATTTTTGCTCCATGTCGTTAAGGCTTGCCCACACTTTTACACTTTCCTGATCACTCTAGTGGACCCCACATCTTCACAGTAAGCCTACCAAACCCCCTCCATAATTTCTCCACACCCCTTATCGCCTAACCACATCTCTTCAAATCTAAACAGTTTTTTCTACGGCAAAAGGTCCAACTCCGACTGCTCTATCCATAATAGCTCGTGGTTAGATGTTGTGCTATCCACATGATTAACCCGAGTCCCTGGGTATTTCATGAACCAATCATAAGAAACCACAGCTCGGTCCAGCCGCTCCCATATCGAAACCACATTGCTGTAATGCTTACTCTAGGTAAACGAAGAGCCCCTGAAGCCAATGTCCATAAAGCCGCATTCATCTAAGACTTCACGGAAGAGTTGCATTTGTCCCTGTGGCCTTACTCGCCCTCCAAGCTTCTCAGATTGTTTAACAATTTCATTGAAATCCCCAACGCAAAGCCAAGGTAATGAGCTCTGTTGATGTAAACGACAGAGAAGTTCCCACGATTCATGTCGTTTGTGTGTTTGCGGTTCACCGTAGAAGCTGGTGAAATGCCAAGCTGCTTCAGAATCTTTGTTATGATCGCATCAATGTGGTTCAAATAGGAAGACACTACATCAACCATTATATCATTCTTCCAATACATAACAAATCCTCCACCTTTATTAATCCTCTCCACAAAGAATTTGTTGTCAAACTGAATCTAATCCTTTACGTAGTCTAGCCTTACTTCATCTACTAGTGTTTTAGCTAAGAACACTACAATAGGAGCTTTTGCTTGCACCAAATCCGCAAGCTCTTGAACTGCCAGTGGGTTCCTAAGCCCCCTGCAGTTCCAAACTATGCAACTCATTGTTCTTGGCGGGGCTAAGAAACAGCCTCCGCCAATATTGGGTAATTTTCGTTATCCTCGTGTGAAACCAGAAACTTCTTGCATGGTAACTCACGGAGATCATCAGTCATGTCAATGGAGCGTTTTGCACCAATGTGTTCCTTAGTGCTGGGAGCAAAGCCTACACTAACCCGTAAGATGCGTTTCCATTTTGTCTAAGGAAGATTCTCAGAGTTCGTGGAAGCATGGGAGTAGTTGGAAATGTCACTTAGTGGGACTGCATGTTCTGCATGGCTTTGATGCACATGTGGTGGGGTCAATGCTATAGTGTCTTTGAAAGCTAACTCAAACCTTAGGTTCTCCGTATCGTATAGAGGTGAAACTTCTTTTGGGTAAAAATCCGTGCTTGGAGGCTCCTCATAAATGCTGAGATATTTGTCTGTCTCTTTTAGCTTCTGAGCGAAATAATCTCCCTTATCTCCGTGATCCTGAAAAGAGGGGATTAATTTGATTCTCATTGATCATTGTAGAATTATAGGAGTTTCGATTTTGGATCTCCACAGAATCCGCTTCTATATCTATATTTTCCTTATCAGGATTTGTCCCCGAATTTGACCTTTGGATCGGATTCGTCCTCAACCTGGCTTGCTCCTCCCTCTGCCGCCGAGTTGAAACATTCTCCTTCCTACCCTCATAGAAACCCGGCACCTAGACAACATTTTTCCTTGAAGGGCCCGATTGGTTAGCTTGAATCCATGCACCAAATTGTTGCTCTTTCTTGTCTGAGTGTGCCTTCGCTTTGTATCCAGAGATCACAATCCCTGTCACCATGGTCAAAACAACCACACCAATAACATATGTTAGGCAATCTTTCATACCTGAAATTAATCCATATTTTTCCACCATCCTCGAACGTAACAATTCTTCCTCGGCATAACAGTTGAAAAACATCCAATGTAACTCGCACTCTGATGTAATTGCCTCCCTCACAATCTGCAACACCAGTGGAACGATCAACCCGACCAATGGCTTTGCATATATCCTCAGCAACTAACTTATTTCTGTACCCAATTAGGATGTTGTGCACTTGAACCCAAAAGGACGCCTTGTCTAGTTTTAGATTGTCAAGAGGAGTTCGTCTATCATGTCGTTCAAGAACGATCAAGCTTTTATCAAAACTCCATGGCTCGCTGGAGAGGATACGATCCACATCCTCCTTGTTATCAAAAACGAAAAGGACCTTATAAGATCCCTCATTGCTCACTGTAAAGTCGTTATTTGCTCTCCATAGCGGCTTGAAAGTCCAAGCTATTGCATCCATATTCAGTGCACGTTTGGTGAGGAACAACGTTGCTATAACATGCTCTTGTGAACATCTATCCTTTTTGACACATAGATCTTCTCCCTCCCTCTCAGACAAAGACACACAATTCCAGTGTTTTGTAAGCTCTTCCATGAAAGATACGTGACAAAACTGGGTAACCAAAACCTAAGCAAACAGGATTTAGAAGGGAAAAGAGACATAGAAAACTGTTTCCCAAAGCCCCAAGAAAAAGAAAAAAACCACGAGCCCTACACGCAACGTTGTTGTGAAAGGGGAGAAAAAACCTTACAAGAAGGTACTACTATTCTACTGCCTAAGAGAAGGGGGAGAACCACCTTTCTTAGTGACAAAGAAACCAAGGACCAGGATGAAGAAGTTATAGTAGTGGTTTTATAGAAGGAGTCTTTTTTTTCCAAAATATGGAAGAGATTTAAAAGAAAAGAAAAAAAAAGTAGAAGAAAATGTAAATTTGAACTTAAACGTGAATTTGGATGCTGTTCCTATTGCTATGAACTTAAACTACAAAAAATTTAGAAGAACAGCATTAATGAATTAAAATAAAAGTTCATTATTATTCCTATTGGGTCTTTGTTAAACTGCCTTTAATAATACTTTATAGTATTTTTTTTTTTTTTTTTTCTTCTCAACAAACAATCATGAAGTTTTTATACAATTTTTTTTCTAGATACTTCTAATCATTAATTCCCAATTGTATTAGCCTTTTGTTAAGGTTAAATTAACTCTTACCCAAAAAATAGAAGAAAAAAATGCAGTAAAAAATAGATCAAACCAGTTGAATGGGTCCAATACTCCATACATTGACATGAACAGCCCACGATAAAGTGGGCCGGAAATTAAACTATTGTTAGCGGGCCGTAGTTGAGGGCGGGAATGAATAAAAAATTGCAACTCACAAACCACAAGAACCAGAAAAAAGAACCAGAAAAAAAAAAAAAAAAAAAAAAAAAAAAAAAAAACTTTCTCAAAAAAAAAAAAAAACTTTCTCAAAAAAAAAAAAAAAACCAGAAAAAAGAAAAAAAGAAAAAGAGGAAGATATATATAAATAAAATAAAATAAAATAAAATAAAAGGGCAGAAGAAGAGGCAAAAAGGACAAAGACCTTAGTAACATATGTGATTATGTCATTGGAAACAGAAGAAACGGCGGCGATGGCAAGGAGTGTACCAAGTCTAATGAGATACTGGGTTTTGAGAAAGCCGTTTTAATAGATGAGGATGTAGGTTTAACTGAAGGTTTTGATGGTAATGCCAAGGGGAGAAGAAAGGATAGCAGGCATTACACGCGGGGTTTTCACAAAATGGTAGTTAAAGATGAGGAGAGGGAGATGGAGGATGAAGAGCAAAAAATGGAGTTAGATTACAAAATAAAACGTAGGACTAGTCCATTTGAGGGAAGTTTACAAAATGAGGATTTGAAGCTTGAGGATGTTCTGTCACAATACACTTACAGGAGTCATGATATGACAAAGAACGGAAAGAATGGCCAGCATGATGAGGAGCAAGAGAAGAAATGTAGCGAGAAACTTAGTTTCCCATTTGAGATGACAAACAATTCATCCGTTCTACCTGATGATGGTGGCAGGAACTTGGCTGGGAAGGTTGAGAATGAGGCTGTTATATTGCCAAGCATTCATACAAACTTGAAAGAAGAGCAAGTGCCGCAAAATGGGTTAGAAATTGGAAAAGTTTCTCTTTCCAAGTGGAGGAGAAGAAATGAAAAACAGCAAGCAATAGCTCATGTTGAAATTCGAAAGGTCTCCCCTTACTTCTGGACGTCAACGAGACAGGTGGTAAGAAATGATGGTGATGGTACAAGAAAAAGGAAACCACCAAGACGTTGTGCAAGAACTCATGCTACTTCTGTGAGGGTCTCACCCTACTTCCAAAAGATATCCAAAGAAGAAGAAAATGAAGATGGCCATTTGTTGGAAGGTAGCAATGGATTTAAAAAACCTGTTGCAATTAAGACTGTTCTTTCTTCTTCTGAGAAGCTAGCCGATGCATAACGAAGAAAAAGTCCAGATAACATGTGGAAGCCTCCGCGCACCACACCTGGTCTACTACAAGAGCGTCATGCCCATGATCCTTGGAGGGTATTGGTGATATGTATGCTCCTAAATCGGACAACTGGTTTTCAGGTATTTCTGGTGTTTTCTGTTGTCTTTTCCAAACTACTAATCAAGTGTTTGTTTAATATGAGCCTTTGGGTCCTCTTAGATATATCAGTGTGTTATTCCCTGAAGCAATAGTTGACTAGTTATAAGTTTTCCATCCTTTGTAGTTTGTAGGAAACATCATAACTTCGTTATAGGAAATTTAAGGTGTATGATCAAATTACTTTCTCTTTTATTGGGCACAACAAAACTGGATTAGGGCATGAATGGTAATATGGTTGACTAGGTTATCCAACAAGCTTAACTTATGATTTTCTTGGCTCTTTCCTGCATAATATATCCAAGGGTGTTACCGAACTAGTTTCTACTACTATTCCTTGGGAGGGGGGATTTTTGAAAGTGTGTGTACTTTTTTCGTGATTACTATTATCATGAATTGATACACTTATTTCTTCAGCTGCTCTATCACTATTATCATGGAAATAGAGCATTATTCTTCACTACTTTTTTGGGAATATCAACATCTTTTATTGTTTAATTTGTGAGTCTTCAATTTGCCAATGATCTCTAGCTCAATTAGCACCTCTTCCCCTTATGAGTGCCAAGGAGAGGGTGAGGCTGTGGCTTAAGAGCCATCGGATGCCTGTTTAACTTACCAATAAAAAAAAGAAAATAATTACGATTCATCTTTTTGACATTTAGGTTGTTGCCATAATTTGTTGTAGACACTCGACACTTTGTGTATTTTTCCTTTATGGTTGCCCCGCAGTAATGTCAATCGCCATATTGAGACTTATTTCTAGGTATGAATCTTCGTTGAGAAAGCACTGTTTGTGTTATTTTTTACTGCCCTGGTAGTTGGTTGTAGACACTAGACACTTTGTATATTTTTTTTCTTTATGGTTGCCTTGCAGTAATGTCAATCACCTTGTTGAGACTTATTTCTAGGTATGAATCTTCACTGAAAAAGCACTGGTGTTATTTTTTACTGCCATGCATTTCCCACCTATCCATATCTTTCAGTTTATGTTCTTCGTTTTCCTAATTTGTATTTATGATTTGTTTTGGAATCTATTAGCGTATATTGCTGGCTTTGCAAATCTCTAAGATTGTGTCTTGCATCACAATCCAATATGGTGTTGTGATTATGGAGGCTTGTATATTTGTCAATGGTAAATAAGGGTCCACTAACATTCGCTGCAGAAAGGTCTGTGACCAAATCGGTTGATGACTGAAGAAATTGACAAAGATTAAGATAGTAAATCATAAAGCTGGATCTAGGCATGGTTTATGGCATAGATTTTTGGATTTCTAGAAAATAAAGAATAGAATTAGGTTTGTGGATTAGTGACTGAAAAACAAAATCTTAACATTGTGACTGTACTTCTGACTATTCCATGTCTTATGGGGGAAGATGTAGTTGCTGTAATAACAGAAGAATTGCACAGTTGGAGGACTGATGGCGCAATCGTAGCATGGTTATATAAAGGATATTCTCTTTGGAAGCGTAAGGCTAAGGCAAAGCCCAAGAATAACTGTCTATGGTAGTTAATTAGATATTTATATTTTATTTGGTTATTCTAGAGTTAAGGGTATTTAAGTAATTTTACAATTGTTGAGTGTGGGCCATAGTTATAGGACATGGGTTTTATTTTATTAATGAGTCTTATTTAGTTATGGGTCTTTAGTATGAGCTTTGGTTTAATTATTAGGTTTTATTTTGTTACTAGTTAATTTGGTACTCGTATTACTACTAGCACAAGAGTCATGTATAATATTGTGCTCAATGTATTCAAAGGAAGTAGAATGAGTTGATTAATAAAATGGAGTGTTTTGAGAAATAGGCACATTGGCCTTTGTTGATTTCTCCTTATCTCTTCTCTATCTTTTCTTCTTCTCTTTCTAAAGTTACTGTTCACGGGCGCATTACCCTAATTTCTCTCTAATTCTTCTTCTTTCCTAACCCTAAACCTACCACAAACACATGTAGACAAATTCCCTAATTTGTCCTACATCAAGGACGCTTTGTTAGTTATAGCAAATATAGATGTTTCACTTTCACCCTTATGAGCACTGGTAGATGCAGCATTCATCTAGATTCAGTTGGGTCACATTGGATTTGGTTGATTGAATTTTGAGCTTTAAACATTCTTAATTAAGCTGCCTGTTTTTATCATTTTACAAATTATCATAATTATTGATTCTATAGTCTGGATCCTTTGTTTGTTACAATACATCACAAAATCATTAATTTTGTTTAAAAAGTAAAAAAGAAAGTTGTATGAACGAACATGAGTTTTCTTTTTTGTTTGTTCAATTTGGCTTGGCCTCAGGTGCTGGGTTTAGTTCCACAGGATCCTTGGACTGGTTTTGGGTGTAATTTGAGAAAGCTACCTAGTTTATACCATCCCAAACTAAGGTGCACATTACATTGTTACAACATTGGTGTTTGCATATTGGCTAAACAACCCAGTAAATCTTTTTGAAGTCTCTTAATAGATTATAATGATTTCTATGTTTCTCTTCACATGATGGAAAATATTCTACAAATTGATGGTTTCTCTTAGAAGGGGTCTTTGTATCTGTGTGTGCGGGTCTTAGTGTCCATTTGAGAACAGCTTATTCAGTTAAAACTGAAAACTTTTTGCTGAAAGTACTGTAGAAAAAAACTAAAAGCTAACTAAATAGTACAGTGGGACCCATTAATAGTACTGAAAAGTGCAATAAAATCTATAAATAGTAGCAAAGTAAGCTAAAAACACTAATAAGCTGTAGGTTTCATCACTTCCCAAACACACTTTTAATGGATCTCTCGACATTTTGTATAGATTGATAGTTGTTCTTGGCACCTGGTTATAAATGAATTGCTTAAATGCATATGTTTCTCCTTACAGGCTAGAAGGGTTATATCGAATCTCTTTACTCTTTGTCCTGATGCAAAGACAGCAACTGAGGTTGCCAGAGGAAATAGAAAAGATTATAAAAACTCTAGGTCTACAAAAGAAGAGGGCTTCGATGATACAACGCTTGTCTCGGGAGTATATGGGGGAAAGCTGGACCCATGTGACTCAGCTGCATGGTGTTGGCAAGTAAATTGACTACACTTTCATCCTTTTTCTTTTAGTTAAGAATCCTACCTAGAAGTTTGATTATATCTTAATGGAAACTGAATTCTTTTTTGTCTTCGGGCTAGGTATGCAGTTGATGCATACGCAATATTTTGTACAGGAAAGTGGGACCAAGTAAGGCCTAATGATCATATGCTAAATCATTACTGGAAATTTCTCAAAGATAGAGAGAGAAAGAGAGGACTGGTCTGATAGTTGAAGGGTTTTATGCACAAACAAGGTAGGCATGCTTCACGTAATATTACTAATTTTGGGAACCTTATTTTTGTAAGCAGAAGGCTATGTTTGTATCACTTGCTACTCCACTTGTGTTACTTAATGAATTTTGGGGGTACTTTTAATGCTAGCACACTACTATTTCTATGGAAAGTTGGGAGTAGCAATTATATTGCCTTCGTTTTGAATTTTTAAAGAGGTTAACATCTTTTCCCAGTTCTCATCCTAGTCTTCATGTTCTTAGGTAAATGCATGAATTGACAGTTTCTTGCTCGGTGCCCCTCAAATTGAAGCTCGTATGATGCTCTTTGCAACGTCATTTGTTTAAGTTGAAATTATTTTGATGGGTATCAAAAAAGAATTAGGTTCAAATCCCTTATTCCCCATTATTGGGTAATAACGCACGGAAATATTAACAATTGTGGTGATAAGATGTTCATCTCGGTTTCCACATTGAGTATTATGAATGGAGTTAACTTGACACCAAAATTTAAAAAAATAAATTGGATACATAGCACAAAATTAAACTACAATTAGAAATTAATTTGACTCGATTTGAATTCTAAAATTGTATTTCAAATTAATTTAATATATATGATTATATTTTTGTCCACTTTTAACTATTAAAAAATAAGATTCAAAGAAATCTTGGTTTTTTTTTTTTTTTTTTTTTTTTTGGATAATTTGAGATGTTGCTATAAGCTACAGTTTAGAGAATGCTTCATCAACATATGAAATTATTGTTTTTGTGCTTATTTCAATTTTGATAGTTAAAACCCCAATTTCAATTATTGGGATGGTAGACTAAAGGCTCACGGTTGTTGGAATTGTGTCGGGGACGTTTTTGCGACAAGGGCCAAAAATGCAAAATTAGCCCAAATCTCTCATTGAGTTCTTTAGAAATATTTATTTGTGGAGAATCAAGTCCAAAATTTTAAATGTATAATGAACAAAAAGCTAATAGTACTTTAACAAGAGAGAAATCAAAATGCCATAATTAAATCACAAGAAAATGTAGAAATAGTGCACAAGTCGGAAATTTCGACTCACAGTCAGCGAAAAGAGGAAATTGAGAGAGATTGTGAGGAAGAGAGAGAAGGTTTCCCTGTATTCATATTTCTAACTCTAAACTTCAAAATTGTGAGAATGTTGGCTGGCTGAATGAGCTTGTACTCTAAAGTTTTAGCTATGTGGGTAAAACGTTGTTGGTTGGTTTTTGAGCTGAAGGGAAAGTTTTATATTGAGTTTGTGGTGCTGCTAATAACTGGCTTTTGGTCAATAGAAAAGGCTTTGAGTCTAAGGTGTTAACCAAGTAGTAATTTTTAGGTTTACTTTTGTTGTACGTCTACAAACATATCTAACTTCCTTATTTCATAGACAAAGGCTTTTGTTTACTTAAAGTAACCATTTCAAAAGAATTTAATGGACAACAGCAAAACAAGAAAGGAAAATAAAAATGCAGCTTATTGAAGTCAGCTTCTCATAAATTAAAAACCTGGATAAGGACAACTGCAAGATTTCCTCATTTGATTTCCAGCAGCGAATTCTGATAACAATCCTAAGGGTATCACCCAAAATAAAGTATTGTAAGGCTCAGGAATATTCCTTTAATTTGCTACCTACTTCAAGCAACTGCTCCTGCAAATTAAAACCTTTTGCATGTGAACCAAAACTAGAATGAACCAGTTTTAGCATATAGACAGACACAAGGCTACTTAGAGGCAAAATTATAAACATTGGCCTGAGGTAAAAATGTCAAGGACCCCCACGTTTGAGAATGGAAATGAAAACCACACAGTCAAGCTCAGGTTGGGCGAGATCAAAAGAGGTGGTGGCAAAGTTAGAAGCTCTGATGAGCCTTATAAGTTATGACATCAACCAAGGGCACTACCAGGGATATTTTCAAACATCTTCATCAATAATGGTTTGTCAACCAATCTTTTTTTAACTTGCATAAGTATAGCAGACCAGAGTAGATTATTCACAACACAAGGACTTCAAGACAAGGCCCTTCCCACATACAACCAAAAAAATAAAAGTGTTATAAGAAATAAGAGCACCACTAAATAAAATTAAAACATATTCATATTTGTTATTTAAAGCATACAAAAAATTTAAAAAACCATTAAACATAATGAAAATAACTTACTTTAAAGTTAATTGACACTCAAAACGTAATCATACTAATCAAATCCAAGAAGAACTTGTAATCCCTCAACCATGATAAATGAAGACTAAATCAAACCAAAAAAAAAAAGGAAAATACTATAATTTAAAATATTGATAGTAAAGTGTAGGGACCGTGTTTAAGCACTTCTACTGTTGAGAGAGTGGACTCAAGCCCAGTTAGCCCAGTACAATGAATTTGTAGAGAGCGGGTTCAAGAACTAGGCCCTAGTGAGGGATGCAACGGCCAGGCATGGTTGCATGTGGATTGAATAGCATGAACGTGGGTTAAAATGCGCAATGGTGCTCCTCGGCCCTTCTCTTAGGAGCTTGCGGTTCATATTGCTTCCTTCGTGATTGGTTACAAGAGTTTCTGGGAGAATACAGGTTGCTACAGTATTCTTTCTTTTAGATTTCTCCCCCTTTTTTTCCAAAGGGATTCTTTACATTATATATCCCCCCTCAATTGATCTTAGCCCTACATTTGTTGATCAACCAGGCCGCTACTTGAGTGCTTGTCCCATCAGCCGCCTTTCCACTCTTCCTGTGGGTTGCAACAACCAAGGCAGCACTATTCAGGGGTCATCTCCTCATTAATGCAGCCAGGACGTTAGTTGTGGGCATTTAATGTGGAGGTGGCAGTTCATCCTGGACCTGCTCCTCCACCATGCTTCCATGGCTGACACGTTGTACTTGCCCTTTCTCTTTGGATGCACAGGAAGGCTGCTCCTAGTGGCTTATTACTTCTCCTTTCAACGGTCTTGGCTGGCCGAGGACAACATCGTCCTCAGCGATGTTTCCTGGTAGCTTAGGCTACCTGTGTTCCTTCTCGGACTTTTCTTGATCCTCGGCATGGGCCTCGGACCGGATATAAGATGGGCCGGGGTTGTCAGATTATTAGGCCCCATAATAGCCCCTCGAAATCCTGCTGTCCGGCTCCTTGGACGGGGAGGAGGATTTTGATGTCCCTGGGCCCTTGTTACGACCTGTCACGTCTTGTCTTTCGTCAGCGCCAGAGTCCCTTCATCTGCCCAAGGCACGTTCCAGGCGCCTCGGTAAGCGGAGCGTGCCCTCATTAAATTCGGGTGGCTCTGTGCTCCCCACGTTCAACAGTGTGATGCTAATCCAATGGCTGGGCTTTTTTCAGCTTTATGGGCGGGAAAACTCGCACGGTTACTTTTAATTGGGGATATAAATACCCACTCAAACCGATTAGCCTTTCCACCTTGGCATTCAAGAGCTCTCGCGCGCGTTCACTGAATTTGGTCAAATCTCCAACTACACCCACATCTTTTCCAGCACAAAAAGGCCTGTCCGAGGAGCTTTTCCCTATTTCTGTAAGTCTTCTTCTCTCTAGCTCAAAAATCCTTCTCTGACTCCTTTCTTTCCTTAGCCCTCTCCTGAGCCTTTTAGTCGTCACTAGGGATGGGTAGATTTAAGAAATTAGTTGAGTCTGAAGAAATAATGGAGAAATTCATCGCCGATTATAGGATACCCAACAACGTGGGCTTGAGGTACTGTGCGGAAGGGGAATGGCGCACCCAGAGGAAGGAGGAGGAGGTCGTCATTCCCATGATCGCCTTACTTGAAGGCGGTATGAGGATCCCCATGGGGTCGGTAATGAGGGGCTACCTTAGGTACTTTAGATTGGCCCCCACTCAGTGCGCCACCAACGTGTTTAGGATCCTGGGCTATGTGGACGCCTTAAATGAGAAGATGAGGTTGAGGTTGACCCATCATGATGTAAATTGGTGCTACAACCTTCAACAGCTAAAGGGTAAGTCTTATTACATAAAGACGCGGGGCGATAAAGTTTGGCTTATCCAATGTCTTCCTAAGTCCAGCAAGGGTCTGAATAAGGACTTTCTCATCGTGTCCGGAGAGTGGCACGATGGCCTTCACTGTTCAATGGAGGAGGGGACACCAGGTGGGGTATTCAGAGTAGGAGGGGGTCTAGCTTTTTTCTTCTCTTTTTTTTTTTTTTTTTAATCTGCTTTGTTTGGTTGATGACAAGAGTTTGCTTCTCTTTCTACAGATCAGCACGCCTTTGAGCATCATTTTAACCTGGTCGACAAGGAGGACTTGGAAGCCGTTCTCAGGGCGAAGATCTTTCTAAACGAGGCCGATAACCAAGTTAGAGCCGCCCACAAGATCCTCGGGAATAAGCCACTCCAAAAATCATTTTCGGCTCCGAAGCACGTGATCAAGGCCGGTGATCCACGGCTTCGCAAGATAACTGTAGCGGAGTAAGGGTTTTTGTTTCCTGAAGGTACTCCGTTGGCAGGACCCTCTACTTCCACCCAAGCTGCTGAAGCCGAGGGAGAAGAGCTAGGACGAGAGGAAGAATTTACTAATTCGGGTCTATTCGAGGACGAATTCGGCGTATTCGACCAAATCCTCCCATCCGAGGACCCCTCTGGTGACCTGGGCGACCCTAATTTGACCAAGGCGGACCTTTTCTCTGCGAGGACATCTCCTCAGGCCAAGATGGGTTTCAAGAGGCAGCCCCAGACCAGCCTACTTGACCTGCTTGAGGGTCAGCCAAGGAGGGACGAGTCGGGGAAGTCCCAACCCAAGCTTCCTCCTTCACCGTCCAAGTCTTAGTCTGTTCGAACTAGGTCCTCTTCTGCCCAGTCCAAGCTTCCACCTCCTCCACCTCAGCCGAGTTTGTCGTCGAGGCCCAAACTTGCTGATCCCAAGCGTAAGAATGACCCTAAGAGCAAAGGGCCTATGGTAGTTGAGAGGACCCGCTCTTCCCCCGAGGAGGCTAAGGCTCGTTGCCCTCTTAAACAACAAAAAACTGGGCATCAGGACCAAGGAAGAGAGGTGGTTGATCAATCCGAGGCCCAGGTATGGCTCCCTGCCCCCATGCTCTATGGGGAGCCTTTAATGGATAATGCCTCCCTAAGGGACTTCAGAAGGGGTGAAGGTGCATATGTGGCTGATGCGCTGGAAAGATCCTTGCTGCTTCCTGCCGATATGGCTCAATTGGAGGGTCTAAAGAGGCAAGAGGTCATCCTCAGCATGAAGAGGTACTTGGGCATGGTAAGCCACCTGCCACTTGAGAGTTTGCAGACTTTTCCCCTCGGTTCCCATACTTATAGTTTGTTTGTTTCAATTCGCAAGCTGTCCAGGCCACTTACAGGCTGGAGGAGGAGGCCAATAAACAGAGTAGGGCCCTAGAGCAGGAGCGTGACAACCGCTTGGATGCCTCGTGTATCCTTAGTAAGACCAAAGGTGACCTCAAAAAGGCTAGGGAGGCTTTAAAGGAGGTGACGAAGGCCAGAGATAGCGCGGAGGTAGGCCTGGCTGGCGCCCAAAAGCAGGCCGCCGACTAGACAAGGCGCCTTCTAGACACAAAGGGCCAACTGCAAATTGCCAATGAGCACCTTGCTGACTTAAAGCAGAGGTTGGCGAGGCAGTGGCAGCCAGAGGAGTTGCCAAGCACGCTAGGGATGAGGCTTTAAGAGCCAAAGCAGAGGCCGAGTCTGCGCAGACAGAGGCTGAGAATTCTAAAGAGCAAGCTGAGGAAGATGCCTTTGCTGAGGGGGTTGCTAAGACCGAGGCTGCCCTTAAGGCTCAAGTGCCTGAAGTATGCAGGCGCTACTACTCCCAGACTTGGGAAGAAGCCCTCAACCAAGCGGGGGTCAAGGCCTCGTCTGACCTTAGGAGGGTCGAAAGGGTGTACTACCCTCCCGCTATTCGAGAGGTTACCTCCACTACCTCTGAAGCCGACACTGGGCCCGAAGCGACAGACAGGGGCCAGGTCGGTGCCGCCGAGGACCCACTTCCATTGACAAGCCTGCCAAGGGGGCTGAGCATCAAAGGGCGCCAGAGGAAGGGGAAGCCAGAAATTTGGAAGTGCCCCCTGTTGGCCCTCAACTCCCTGCTGCTGACTCTCCGGTTCTTCCTGCTGAGGGAGACCTTCCCAGAGTTGCCCCTCCAGCCAAGGAGACAGCTCTCGTGGTAATGCCTCCACAAGCGATTCCCCTAGGTCAAAGCTCTAAGGACCCCGAGGACACCTCCGAACAGCCTCCCACGGGGGAGTAAAGCTCAAGTCGAAGAATTAGGCTGCCTTAGCTAGCTTTCATCTTTTGTTCCCTGCTTTTGTTGTTGATGCTTCTCCTTTCTTTTTCTTTTTTCTTTTTCTTTTTTAAGCATTGTACTGCTACTTATAAGTTGGATGTATAAATCACCTCTTTTTTACCTTATGCGTTAATTATCATTGTGATGAGTTTTACTGCTGACACAACTTGGGCTCTAACTATTAGTTTCACAACCTTAGAAGCTTAACATGCTTTTCACTCTGAATTGGCAACCCGAAAAATGTAACGGCCATAGTGGTAGCTTCCACTTAAACCTTGGTCGATCATTGGACCGTCTTAATTCCAGATCCTATTTTTATCAGATTGAGTACTGAGGGAATAACTACACCATATTGGTTCCACGTTACATGAATTAGATACTGTAAATAGAAAAAAATGCTCAGGAAAGCCATTAATTGCTGGCTATGATAAGGGGTTAGGTTCTAATGTGCCTCAGAATGCTTTAAGTGATGCTCATGGGCTTGTGTTTGTTTATGCCTTTGCCGAAGGTAGCCGGTTTTGTCAAAGGTCTGAGTCCGAGGACCAGGCCAGACCTCGGCTCCGTCTAACACTTAGATTCCTCTGTAAGTAACTAGCTTCCCCATAGGTTTGAGTCCGAGGATCGTACAAGACCTTGGTTTTGCCTAACACTTAGATTCCCCTGTAAGTAGCTAGTTTCCCCATAGGTTTGAGTCCGTGGACCATGCAAGACCTTGGTTCAGTCTAGTACTCAGGTTTGTCTTGAAGTGGTTAGCTTCCCCATAGGTTTGAGTCCAAGGATCATGCAAGACCTTGGTTTAGTCTAGTACCCAGGTTTTTCTTGAAGTGGTTCGGCCTAGTACTTTAGGCGGCTGCCAAAACATAAGATATATAATCATAATAGACTTGAAATTTGAATCACAAGGAAAAGGATGCTTTCATTAATAATAATACCTCGTTAGGTTGTTTACATTCCACGGACGAGGTACAGGTTTTTCATCTAGGTCTTCTAAGTAGTATGCGCCTATCCCTGCTACCGAGGTAATTCGATATGGTCCCTCCCAATTGGGCCCCAACTTTCCCCAGGAAGGGTTCTTGGCAGCCCCTACAACTTTCCTGAGCACGAGGTCCCCCGGTGCTAAAGGTCTGAGCTTCACATTGGCATCATATCCCTGTTTGAGCTTTTGGTGGTAATAGGCCAGCTGGATCATTGCTCGTTCCCTTCGTTCATCAATCAGATCTAGGCTCCTCCCCAGCAGTTCATCATTATTGCCTGGAGTGAAAATGCTCATCCTTAGCGTTGGGAAGTTCATCTCTAGGGGGATAACACCCTCGGCCCCGTAAGTCATGGCAAAAGGTGTCTCCTCCGTTAACCGCCGTGGTGTGGTCCGGTACGTCCACAGAATGTGTGGCAGCTCCTCTACCCATCTTCCCTGGCGTCATCCAGTCTCTTCTTAAGCCCATTGACGATGGTCTTGTTGACAGTCTCGGCCTGTCCATTCCCCTGAGGGTAGGCTAGGGTTGAGTACCTGTTTGTGATCCCAAGTTCACAACAGTATCTTCTGAAGCCTTGCTGTCGAATTGGAGTCCATTATCTGAAATGAGGGTATGAGGGACCCCGAATCGTGTGACAATATTTCTCCAAAGGAATTTCTTTGCATCCACAAATCTGATGTTGGCCAATGGCTCGGCTTCGACCCACTTAGTAAAGTAGTCCGTGGCAACCAACAGATACCTCTTATTCCCTGGTGCTTTGGGGAAAGGGCCTACAATGTCCAAGCCCCACTAAGCAAACGGCCATGGGCTGGACAAAGGGTTGAGAACCCCCCCAGGCTGATGAATATTTGGGGCGAACCTTTGGCACTGGTCACATTTATTAACATACTCCAGGGCCTCCTTCTGCATTCCCGACCACCAATATCCTTGTGTGACGGCTCGGTGAGACAAGGATCTTCCTCCTATGTGGCTCCTACAGATTCCCTCGTGCAGCTCCTCGAGCAGTAACTCTGCTGCTTCGGGGTGAACACACAAAAGGTATGGTCCAGAGTAGGAGCACCTATACAACTTGTGGTCCTCGGACAACAAGAACTGAGAAGCATTCCTTCGTATCTTTTCAGCCTCTAACTTCTCTTCGGGTAGAACATCGTCTTTGAGGAACCTCACTATGGGGTCCATCCAGTAAGGACCCACCCCAACTTGATGGATGTGGACCGTGTCCCTTGCCACCTCACTCGCTTTTTCTAGATGCTCTACAAGTATGGTCCAAGGCAGATCCCTTGCCGAGGCTGTGACGAGCGTGGCTAATGAATCGGCATAGGTGTTTCCACTTCTGGGGATATGAGACAAGCTGAAAAAATCAAACTCCGACTACAACCGCCTGACCTGGCTCAGGTACTCTTGCATTCTCGAATCTCTGGCCTCCAGCTCTCCCTCTACTTGGCCTACCACCAATCTCGAATCCGAGAACATCTCCACTGACTTTCCTTCCAACTTCTATACCATGACCATCCCTTGCAATAATGCCTCATACTCGGCTTCGTTGTTCGTGGCCGAGAACCCGAGCCTTAGGGATTTTTCAATGACATGCTCTTCAGGGGATACTAAGACTAGCCCCACTCCATACTCCCTTTGGTTTGCCGCGCCATCAACGTATACCTTCCAACATGGTGACCCCGAGATAGAGACTGCCCTAACTGATTTTTTGTCAAGGCTTCTCTCCTCGGCTGCCACCTCTACCGTTGGTTCAGCGAACTCGGCCACCAAATCGGCCAAAACCTAGCCCTTTATGGAGGTCCAAGGCATGTATTTCACATTGAAAGCCCTCAAATTGTGTTCCACTTGGCGATCCTTCCTGTGTAATCAGCGGTCCGGAGTATAGACTTCAAGGGTAATCGGGTTAGGATAACCACTGTGTGAGTCTAGAAGTAATGGGGGAGCTTTCGTGTAGCGTGGACCACAGCCAGTATGGCTTTCTCTAAGGGCAGGTACTTGACCTCAGCTTCGTGCAACGACTTGCTAACATAGTAGACCGGCTTTTGAACGCCATCGTCATCCCGTATCAGCACCAGGCTCACAGCGTGGAGCGCTACGGCGATGTATGCGTATAGGACCTCGTCGGCCTCAAGATTGGACGTGATAGGCGGCCGGGATAGGTACTCCTTGAGTTGCTGGAAGGCCACGACACAGTCCTCAGACCACTCAAATCCCTTCCACTTGTTAATCAGGAGATAGAAGGGCCTGCACCTGTCAGCCGACCTGGAAATAAATTGATTCAGGGTCACGATCATTCCGGTAAGCTTTTGGACCTCCTTGGGGTTTTGCGGAGGCTTTAGATTATGAATAGCCTTGATTTGGTCAGGATCGACCTCGATTCCCCTATGGGTGATCATGTACCCTAGAAACTTGCCAGAGCCCACGCCAAACGAGCATTTGGAAGCATTTAGGCGTAACTTGTGCTTTCTCAGGACATCAAAGGTGCGGCCGAGGTCCCCCAAATGTTCGGATACCACTTTACTTTTTACCACCATATCATCAACATAGACCTCGATGCTCTTGCCCAGCATCGGCTCGAACATTCTTGTCATCATCCTTTGATAAGTGGACCCTGCGTTCTTCAGACCGAACGGCATTACTTTGTAGTGGTAGTTCTCGACGGACGTCACAAAGGCTATCTTCTCCTGATCTTCTAGGGCTAATGGTATTTGATGATAGCCCTAAAAGGTGTCTAAGAAGCTCATCCGAGGATGTCCTGTGGTTGCATCCACTAGCTGGTCGATCCGAGGCATTGGGAACTGGTCTTTTGGACATGCCTTATTTAAGTGAAGTCCACACAGACCCTCCACTTTCTGCTTTTCTTCTTGACCACCACAGTGTTGGCCAACCATTCAGGGTAAAAGACCGCTTTTATAGCCCCTGCATGCTTAAGCTTATTCACCTCTTCCCTAATTCCATCAGCGTGCTCTCTCGATGGGCACCGGGGCGGCTGTTTCTTGGGCACTATGGACGGATTGAAGTTGAGATGGTGACAAATGAAGGACGGATCAATCCCTGGGGCATCACAGGCATCCCACGCAAACACATCAATATTGGTTTTGAGGAACTCAACTAGCTCCTCCTGCTCTTTGGGAGGCAACCCTGCTCCGACCTGAAAGAACTTCTCCGAATCATCACCAATTACCACTTTCTCCAGATCCTCACATCTTGCCTCCTCGGCAGCTGCATTAGGAGGCGCCGTCGGGGTCTTTGATCGCTATAAGCCTTCCCCAGCGGTAGCCGAGGGTTGTGCGTCGAGCCAATGTGATACGGCAGCCACCATACACTGCCTTGCAGTGGGCTGACAACCACGGATCTTGAGAACCTGATCCCCTGATGGGAATTTCACTTTCTGGTGCAAGGAGGAGGCAACACCCCCCAAGGTGTGGAGCCAGGGCCTTCCTATGATAGCCGTGTAGGGAGAGTAGGTGTCCACTACTATAAAGTTCACCTCCACCACTTTTGGGCCGGTCTGAATGGGTAGCCTAATCATGCCCTTTGGGATGATGAGTTTCCCATCGAAACTCATCAAGGGAGAGCTATAGGGCGTCAAGTCCTCTAGCTTTAGCCCTAGCCCCTTATAGAGATCTGGGTACATGACCTCGGCCGCGCTGCCACCATCCACCATCACCGTTCTCACATCGTAGTCCCCAATTTTGAGTGTGATCACCAAGGCGTCATCATGGGGCTGGGTGGTTCCAACCTTGTCTTCCTCCAAGAAGCTCAAAGTCGGGTGAAAATTTCTCTTGGTCCTTTTCGGCTTTGGCTGGGACTCCTTAGGCCAGCAGCTGGGCTACAGACAACACTCGTGAAGGGCGCGTGCCTGTCCTTCCTAGTGCAGCCAAGATCACATTGATCGTCCCTGCGGGCGCCCTTAGGGCATTATCTCTTTGGGGCTCCTGATAGGTCCAGCCTTGATGGTCACCGGGGTGATGTAGAAGGTGCTTCAGCCTTCCTTCTCGAACCAACTGGTCCAGATAGCTCCGAAGGTTCCTGCAGTTCTCCGCGGTATGTCCGTGGTCCCTATGGTATTGGCAATAAAGGTTCTGGTTGCGCTTCGTGGATTCTCCCACCATCTTGTTCGGCCACCTGAAGTATGGCTCGTTCTCGATTTTCTCCAACACCCTGTGTACTAGCTCTCGAAATGCGGCGTGGACAGCCTGTGTGTCAGCAGCTCCAGATTTCCCCGCAAATTCCCTCATCGGGCGGGTGCTGTTATATCAGTTCGGCCTGGAATCCCTCCTCTCCTGAAGGGCGGCCTTCTCCTTTCCTCTGCCCTGTAGCTGGTCTTCCTCCACTTGTTTGTACTTGTCGATCCGATCCATCAATTGGCACACACTGGTGGCGGGCTTGCCAGTCAGGGACTTCCTTAGGCCATGTCCGGCTGGGAGACTATTTTTTAAGGTGCTGGTGGCGACGTCATCGAAATTGCCTTCCAGTTCATTGTACACCTCCCAGTATCGGCCTGAGTAGGCCTTTAGAGTCTCTCCGTCATGCATGGTCAAAGACAGTAATGCGCTCAAGGGCCGAGGCTCTATGCTGTTTGTAACGAAGCGGGAGCCAAAGGCCCGGGTCAGCTGTCTGTACGAACTTATGGAATCCGCCCTCAAGCCATTGAACCACCTCATCGCCACTAAACCCAAGCTAGAGGGGAAAACCTTGCACATCAACGCTTTGTTCTTAAAATGGACGGCCATCCTCTGGTTGAACTAGCTCATGTGCTCCACGGGGTCCGTTTTGTCGTTATAGATGGAGAAGATTGGCTGCTGGAACTGCCGAGGAAGTGCAGCCCCTTCTATATGGCGTGTGAAGGGTGATTTGGACAGTTGATCCAATGCCCTGCTCATGGCATCGTATCCCAAGCCCCTAGGGGATGGGCTTTTACGCTTGCGCTTTCGATAATGCTCCTCTTCATGAGAAAAGGTCTCACTTGGAGGAGTTATTGATCTTCGCCGATAATCACCGTCGCTCTCATCGTCAGAGGGCAGGTCAGGGCTAGGTTAAGATCGCCTTCGTTGCGCATGGCGCAGCCTCCTATTCAAATCATCTATCTCTTGCTGCATGGCCTGCTCATCGTTCTGCCCTTGGGTTGCGTGGCTCCCCACCTTCTTTGGTCGTATAATCCAGTTGTTGTTTTGTCTCTGTGGCACATGACTGTCCCCACGCAAGTAGTTGCTTCTAGTTTGAGTGGCGTGTACACTTCCCTCTCGGAATCTCCCATTCTCTTCATTTTGGTCGTGCTCAGGGTTGGCGAAGTTACCCTGGTGCTGGGGCTTAACCGGTTCAGGCTGATGGGGGCTTGCTTGATGAGGGCCGGATCCTACCATGCTTGATCGTTACCCTTACTAACGCACAAGTTCTCCCCACAGACGGCGCCAATTGTAGGGACCGGGTTTGAGCACTTCTACTATTGAGAGAGTGGACTCAAGCCCAGTTAGCCCAGTATAATGAATTTGTAGAGAGCGGGTTCAAGAACTAGGCCCTAGTGAGGGATGCAACGGCTAGGCATGGTTGCTTGTGGATTGAATAGCATGAACGTGGGTTAAAATGCGCAATGGTGCTCCTCGGCCCTTCTCTTAGGAGCTTGCGGTTCTTATTGCTTCCTTCGTGATTGGTTACAAGAGTTTCTAGGAGAATACAGGTTGCTACAGTATTCTTTCTTTTAGATTTCTCCCCCTTTTTTTCCAGAGGGATTCTTTACATTATATATCCCCCCTCAATTGATCTTAGCCCTACATTTGTTGATCAACCAGGCCGCTACTTGAGTGCTTGTCCCATCAGCCGCCTTTCCACTCTTCCTGTGGGTTGCAGCAACCAAGGCAGTACTGTTCAGGGGTCATCTCCTCATTAATGCGGCCAGGACATTAGTTGTGGGCATTTAATGTGAAGGTGACAGTTCATGCTGGACCTGCTCCTCCACCATGCTTCCATGGCTGACACGTTGTACTTGCCCTTTCTCTTTGGATGCTCAGGAAGGCTGCTCCTGGTGGCTCATTACTTCTCCTTTCAACGGTCTCGGCTGGCTGAGGACAACATCATCCTCAGCGATGTTTCTTGGCAGCTTGGGCTACCTATGTTCCTTCTCGGACATTTCTTGATCCTCGGCATGGGTCTCGGGCCGAATATAAGATGAGCCGGGGTTGTCAGATTATCAGGCCCCACATAAAGGTATATTTCTGATTTCTAACAACTCAAAAATTCGCTTTCGGTTTCTACACTAGTGTGGATTTTACATTGTTCTCCTAGTTGTCATTCAAATGCCTAACTCCAAAGTAATTTGGACTGCTATGGCAAAGCTTTAGCTGCTTTGCTTGGCCAGGAATTCTTGTATGAATGCAGCTCAAAAGTTTTCTCAACAGCAATAACTTTTCTCACTATCTTGAATTCAGATTAGGTGATTTGGTCTTCTCAGCAAAGTTTGAAACTCCACAAATTTATCGGTCCATAACAAATGACATCCACAAAAACAATAACAAAGACAGCAGCAAGGTTCATTTTGTGACTCCGTTGTCCAATTCCTGGAATTTCTATGATCAAAATAAAACCCTACTTAGGCAATTTGTCATCTCTAACAGTCCACAATAATGAGTCCAACTAAAGCCTTTAAAAAACACGTATACAAAACAACATAACCCACAATAAGCTCCACCTATTTTCATGGGGAAAATGCATTTTATTTAAAGGAAATGAATTGCCAGCAAAGCCAAACACAACTAGCTTGCTTGAGTTGTCCTTACGTGTTCTGAAAACAAACCATATAAAAGCATAAACCCCAGAATTTTGTCACTTCTCTAGTTTCTATGAAAAATATAGGATAAGAAAACAAATTTTATTGTTTCTAAGGGAACCCAGTAACTAAGTCTGGAACTTCTATTTCATTCCATATTAGTCCAGCATTGCACTCTTTCTTCATTAACTTTCCTCAAGTTTCCTTGCAGCCAAACAGAGAAATAGTCACATAAAAGAACAAGTGCACAAAAAAAAGGATAAAGTTTCTGGGAAAAGAAAAGGAAAATCCACATGAGAAATGAAGTAGATAGATAAAAATAAAAATAGTAATAATCTAATCTAATACTATATATAATATCAGAAACTTTTAAGGGAGTGCTGCCAATTTAGGAGAAAATGCCACTTTAAAAATTGACATGTATACAACTTATTCTTTAAAATACCGTACGGTGCATCGGAGAGACTCATTTTCATCCATCGTTTAGAGAGACTCGTTATAAAAACAACAAGTCGGTTATCAAAAAAATAAAAAAAATGCAAACCCAAAATCCCAAACTGTATTTCCCGATCAAAATCCAGACTAACTCTAACTTACGATTTTTCGCTGCAACACGGAGAAAGAAACAAACATAGAGAAAGAAACAAAGAAAGAGGAAGAATCAAGCCACCAAAACCACAAGCACATAGAAAGAAAAATCTATGGCCCATTAACATCGGTAAATTTTTTTAGATTTGGGTATGAAATTTTACTTTTAATTGAGTTTTCCTGTTGGGTAGGTTTAGATTTGATTTGTTTTTGTTTTGGGTTTTTAAAACACAGAATGTCAGTAGCCTCGCCATAGAAGAAAAATCTATGGACCATCAACACTGTAAGGCCATATACGCACCACCATCAGATTATCGGAACTGCCGCCGGTACATTCTTTCCCCCTTTTTAGATTTAGGTATGATTTTTTTTTTTTTTTTTTATAAGATTTATGAATGATATTTGATTTTTTGTTTTAAATTCTTTGATAAGATAGGTTTTTTTTTTTTTTTTTTTAACTTACTGAAATTATTTTTGATTTTAGTTTTGGTTTTTCACCGTAAAGAAACGAAATTAAAAACAGTTTCCTGTAACTAATCTTAATGAAATCCTTGGGATCAGATAAGTGTAGGATTGAGTGTTGTGCTGATATTTGTTTTTTCTTTTTCAATCTTATTTATTTAGGTTTATTGTTCGGTTAAGGTTTATCGAAACCGCAGGCATAGAGAGACAGGCCGTATACCCATAACCGGTAAAGTTTTTGATTTTTTTATCTTTCATTTTATAAATCTAGGGATTGAATATGATTTAGGTTTGAATTTCTTGGTTGGATTGGTTTAGATTTTGTTATTTGTGTTAGGCTTCCATTAACGATGCCTTCTATAGTATAATACCATAATACCAGTTTTAATATAATATGGTTTTAGATATCCAGTAAGTTAGTGCTTATGTTGGAGAGTTTGCAATCATCACAACAACAAAAAAAGGATTTGTACTATGTACATCATACCTGTTTGATAAATGTCTTATAGACGTGTTTATTATTGGTATGATTTATTTTTTTAAGGTTTATTTATTTATTTATTTATTGATAAGTAAGAAGAGAATATTATTAATATTGTTGTTCTCATCAAATTCAAATTCTTTGAATGTATTAGTCATTGAAGGTAATAGATAACATTTTTCTTATGCCCATTTTAATTATAGTTATCTAATCTAATGAACATTCTCTGCCTATCACATTCAATATATGAATGACTTTTATAATCTCTCTGATGGACAATATTGGGTTATCGAACATTAGATTTTTTAAAATCAAATAAGGATGCTTGTTGTTTTGGAAGACAACAAAGCTGGTGTATCTGTTTTTCTTTATTATTAGAAGAGAAAGCTCATTACAGCTTGAGTCATACAAATCACTCAATTTTAGCCTTTTGAAGATAAATAAGTATGTGTTGGTATTCCAAAAAACTCTGCCATTTCCTACCCAATCATTGACCCAACTGTATGTAATTGATGGTCTCCATGTTAGAAAGATTCCACTAATGGTAATGGTAATGGTAACAGTAACTACATTTTAGTAATATGCTCACAAATTTTTGATAAAATTCTACTGTTGTTTTTTATTCTAAAATTTATTTTTATCGTTTATAATTTACGGTTTATGATGTGGAAAGAAGCACTAAGTTCCTATTTTGATGTTGTTGTTACTTATATATAACATCCATAGTCTATTGAATAATTTATGTTGTTAGAGAAACCGATTGAAGTGGATAAGAATGTATGATTTTCCTATCAATCTTGATGGGGCACATTATAGAGTATCTCTATTGTTGTTGTTTCTCAATTGTGGTGTTCATGTCATTTAAGTTACATATTTTTTGGCTAACCGATCATTAATGTAGCTTCAAGCAAATTACATATACATGATTATTATTGAATTATCAAAAAAAAAAAAACTTATTGGAGGCCTTTTGTTGAATACCTAGCAGATATAGTCATCTATTTTTACTTACAAAATCCTTATGGAAAAAAAATAAATAACAAGAGAGATGATTTTGTAGAGCCTATGAAGTAACAGCCAAGACATACCCTATACTTTATGCCAGATTAGTTAATTGCAACAGATTAGGCAAACTGATTAGATAGTTAAAAAAAAAAGAATCCTAACAATATATTTTGTTACTGTAAACTGATGGAAAAACCTAATAGAATTTTATAATTCTGTTCTGTTGAGTCCAAAACAAAAACTATTTGAATCCACATACTTCTAAAAAAAATGACAAAAATATGCAAAACAAAACCAATACAAACCCAAATATGTCATTAACCAAATCTAAACTAAAATATCAGATAAATACAAGGTAAGTCAGGTCATCCTAACCTGTCAGTTTGATCTACCAACTCTTCTTGCAAAACAGCCAAGCGTTTTATATGGCAAAGATCGCTGTAGGGCTGTAACTAAAAACTAATTGAGACATATCCCATACTTAAGCCCAGATTAGTTAATTGCAAAATGATCAAATGTATGGGAAAGAGTCTTCCCTAGAAGATTGTAGAGAGCCTTTCAAGCTCTATGCGCCGCTTGGGAAAACTTGCAAATTTCTTAAAGCCAAAAAACTATGGTATTGAATTGCTTTAGTTATAGTATAGAAATTGACCAACAACCAAAAGCTCTTTTGCTTTATTCATGAACTAATCTATGATCCTCTTGAAACAAACCTTGCATATGACCTAAGATAGTTTTCAAATTTCAGTCTACCCCAAAGATTAAGTTTTCTTGATTTTGAAGGATTTTAGTTGTGATTGGTGATGACTCTGTAAATGAGAGTTTCAATTTCAAATAGTGTTTTTACATATGGATTACTTTATGTTGTTAAATTTGAGTTTGGTATTGATTCAAAATTTGTAATGGTTCATTTATATAAACCTACCATGTTTTCTGAATTTTAGATAATTATAATTAATTACATGGCACACAATCACGCCTTATAGGATCTCAGTTTCTAGCACCTCATTTATATTGGCTCTTATTAGGAATTTTGTATTTATAATGACATATTTTCCCCCATATGTTAATGTAGATCACTCATCCCTGACTTATAAGACTTTTGGCTACTATTCGCCATAGAAGAAAAATCTATGGACCATCAACACCGTAAGACCATATAGCGATAGAGTGAGAACTACCACTGATAATTTTCTTTTTCCTTTCTTTCTTAGATCTATGGGTATGAAATATGAATTAGTTTTGAGAAATTTGGTACTCTTTGGCCATTCTCCAAATTCTTGTCATTCCAAATTAAATTCGTTTAGTTTAAAGGGGTTTTTGAAATTTCAGTTATAGTGCCTGATAGGTGTTTGATGCTGGTTCTCAGTTAATAAATCCTTACTGTTTGTTAAAAAAAAAAAAATTTCTAAGATTCAATGTCTGCTTTCTACTTTGCCTAGATTTGATCCTTTAAAATTTAGCAAAGGGATTGCTAAATAGCAGCAGTTTGTGTGTGTATAACAGTGACATTTTGGATTATTCTCTATAGACACAACATCTTTTATAACTATTAGATACCCTGTTGTGAATTGTTGTGAAAGATCAAAGTTGTCAAGAATTTAGCTTCAGTCATATCTAACTCTATGATCATAGTTACATAAAATTTCTTTCATTTCAGTCATGGGTTACAATCAAATACAAAATATGTGTCCACTTTCCTGATTTCTTTAACGTTGCTGCTATACAGGGAAAATATGCAAGGAATTGCCTTTAAGTAATGTTTCTTAAATTTCGTTATGGATTATTTTGAAGTTTTTTCCTTCACTTCTGTCAATGTTCAATTGTAGTGTGCTTAATTTAGGTGCATTTTTTGGGTGTATTCATTCTATAAACATTCTTTTCATTCCCATTTAGAATATGTACTCCACGTGTTTGACAAAAAGTCACACTCAAAATTGAAACTTACTGCTTAAAATTGAAACTTACCAAACAACATCATTGAAATCCCAACCAAGTTAGTTGTGACTTGCACCCAAGTTGTTTCGAGGGCTATGGTTATATCATAGGAAAAGTAGGTAAAGATTCTAGAATCTTTAATTGTTTTCATTTGAGTTTTGGGTGAGAGTTTTAGCTAAAGGCTCGCTTCGCTTCTTCAAGCTCCGCCCCTTACTTTAAAATAAACTCAGCCCGAGTCCCCAAAAAACTCAGCTAGACGCTTTACCCCTCTCCCTCTTTTAGACACATGCTTTGCCCCTATTCCTCTCACTCATCTGTTTCTGCCTCCGCTCCTCTAACCTGTAAGTTTTTCTCTCTCTCTCTCAAGGCGAACACAAACATAATTTTGCAATCTCCTCAGTTAACCTGAAAAATTTTGTTCCTCTTTTTGTTAATGCAATTTTCTTTTCATTTGTGGTTGAGATCTTCTATTGCATGGATTTAGTTTGAAATTTTTTTAAGGCTGAGAAACTTACAGATTTATATGAAAATTTTTAAGTTTTCTCTGGGATTATAATAAGATTTGTGTTAATCGAACACACTGTTTTTTGAGTCAGTGTTGCTGATTGATAACACTTTTAGGCAGGAAAAAGTCACTATAGACCTGTGGCTATTACGTAAAGAGATCAGTTTATATTTGTTTGTTTCTTTCTTTTATTTGTTTTTCACTTTTTATTTTTTTTAAATTTCTTTTCATCATCTTTCATTAGATGATTGTGTTTTCGTTCTGTTTAAGCCGTTGTTTCCTTGGGAAAGTCCTTTTTTCCATGGGCTTTGTCAGTTTTGAGTAGTTTTGTCGTATTAGATGCCCATGTTCATCAATTCAAGGGTAGCACCGTAGCAGTGATAAGTCTTTATTAGTTTTCTACTTTAGTCTTTATTTGTTTTTTGCTGCATCATTATTGGCAAATTATTTCTAGGAAGAATTTGAAACTGGACTATTTGTGTTTTAGATTAAGATATCAAATGCTTATAAAAAACTTGGTGAAGAGTTAAGTAGCTTGAGAAGTTGAGGAAAGAGAAGCCTAAGAATAGGAGGAAATAGATTCTTGAAAAGCATTGATAAAGCTTCAAGATATAAGTGTAAATGACTAATTTTTTTTTGTAATACTTATTAAACCAAATGTATAGCACATTATGATGACTGTAATATTTTTCTTTATAATATTTGTTTGTTTCTCATTTATAGGGATCGTATATATAAAATTTTATTTTTTTCTCATTTATAAGGCTCTCATATATAAAATTTTGAAGGTTTTTCATGAGAACTTATTAAACTACAATTTTCATCTTATATTTGAGCCAATTCAACTTTCAAATAGTTTAAATTTAGAGAAATATTTAAACTTAACATGTTAAAATACAATTTAAATGTCTTCCATGCATTGCACAGGTTAGCAAAAAAGAAAAAAAGCCCATCTAAAAATATGCCACATTCACAATTAAAAAGTGATAAATTATATTGTTTCACAATCTTAACACTGTTTGATAGTTTCTTGGTGTATATATATATATATATATTGCACAACTTCGACTTTCCCCTATGATAAACAAGACCCTTTTGTCTCTGAATTGGATTTCACCTCTTCGTTATTGTAAACACACACACACATGCAGAAAGCACAAGCATCGTTTCATACCAATACACTTGAAAGTTAAGCAAAAAGATAACAATAAAGAACCATAATAATCTTTCAATAACATTTACAATACAAATGTGTATCACAAAGTTCAAATTGCAAATTGTTGCAGAGAAAAGGTCGAATTACAAACTATGGCAGAGAATGGATTAGTTGCTTAGGTCCAAAAAATCTTGGCCCAACCCGTACACTATATTATTATCATTTATGTTTATTGAATTGAATTTTAACCTCATTTGCATTTATAAGACAATAATATGTCTGATTGTCTGATATTCTTTAAGGTGCATTATATTTGTTGCTCTTTTCTCAGATTTAGTCATGCACACTCTAATGCTCAAGGAAAATTGTCAACCTGCTATGAATGATGTATATATTGTGTGAAGGGTGGTTACCATTAATTGGTTGTGTCAAAACCATAATAATCTTTGCAGAGCTTTTAAGTTGGTAAATTTCTATAAGATGTTATGTATAGAATAATAGGGATGTAATATAATGTAATGTCCATTCTTATTTTTTAAAATTGTTGAAATTTCCTTATCTCTTTTATTTTGTTCTAAATGAAAATTGTCTTTTTGAATATCTTTAGCTGTGCCAAGAGGGAGAGTTGTGGAACCAAGAGATAGTTATGTTAAGACAATGAAAGAACAACTGTATTTCCATAGTTTCAAAATGAATAGGAGGTAGATGTGAAAAACACACCAGCAGTTTCACTGCCCAAGAAGAATCATGATTCAGTCATGAGCCAGATTGATATGGAGTTCTTGCCACCACGACTTCGTCCATTTTATCCTTTCGAGAAGGTCTCTGTGGAACCGATGGTACCTTTTAAAGTAACTACAAGTATACATCCTTCAAAGAGTCCGAATGCAAGTTCTGCAAAAGTTCACTATTGTGTTGCTTCAAAAGTATACAATTAGCCTTTCTCATGAAAATTTTATTGGTGAAGGTATGCTTGGTGTTTATAGGGTAAGCTGCCCGATTGAAATGTAAGATTCTTTTGACTGAATAAGAACTAATTTGCCAGGATATGGTGTGGCTGTTTGATTGTGTGGCTTCTACTTCAAAATGCCTCATGTATGTTAGTATTTGTTGTCTTTTTTCCCCTTCATCTTCTCTATCCTCATTAGGAGTAAGAGAGTAGTTGAGAAAGAGCCATAGACAAATAAGAAAATGCATTAGTGAAGTTTAGAAGAATGCAAAAATTGTAAATATCCTTATGCTTCAAGAAATTTATGGAAAAGGATTGTGCTAAAAAGCATAAACCAAATGTACATGGCTTAGGAAAAGAGTAGGTAGCTGTAGATTTCTCTGTGAGATTTTACAAATGTAACTTTGATTTAGTGCCACCATCTTTTAGGTTTTTTATGGGGCAGTACAGTGATTGGTATTCATAAAACTCTACAATTTAACTTTTTCAAGAGTTTTGTTTCCCCCCCCCCCCCCCCTACCCCAACAAATATCTTTTGTGCAGTTTTTGTATGTATTCTTGAAATTAGTTGTCCTCTGTGTAGTTTAATTTGGATAGCTATAATAAGAATCCTATAATCGAGACAACATAGTTTGTATAGTTGAGGTTTTTTTGTATTTTCTTCATTTGACCATATTTAATGCATAAACACGCCTTCAATTTTAAGGGAGTTTCTCATCATTTAAAAAAAAAATTAAGAAAAATAAAAATAAATGGGAAGTTTTTTTCCTTTTCATTTTCTTTTTTTAAAAAAAGCAGTTTATTTAATTTTAATTATCTATGGAGTTGTCATAATATTTTTATGATTTTACATATTTTTCCATGAATAATAAATAAAAGTAGTCTGCACATTGCGCGGGTCATACGCTAGTAATAATAAAAGAAGAAGTATTACTGTTAAATATTTTCAATTGATAGTAGATAATCCATCAACAACAAATATTATAAGGAAAGAAATCAATAATACTCAACGAGAGCTTACTTGCCACACACACACTAGGAGTTCTTCACATAATTTCATTTCTAAAATCAAATTGTTTAAATGAAAGAAAAAATAATGATTTGAAAGTTTCATATATTGGGATCCCAAACAACAAAAAGCCCTCCACTAAAAAGTGCCTAATTTTATTGTTACAGACTTGCTATGGCAAACTCTGTACAAAATCAAAAAACCAAAAAGCGAAATTTTCACAGCTTTCTAATCAACCAAACTGAACAAAATCAACAAAATTCATCATACCCTCAAAGATCCTCAACATTACAACTGAAAAAAAAAATCATTGAATCAATTTTCAGATTTCAAAAGGGGTGAAAGGAAAAAATAATCAAACGCCTTTTTTTTATAGGCCCTAAAAGAAGGCAACCTCTCTAGGAAAAAGGGCCCCAAATTTTCTTCTTTCCACTTGATTTTAAGTAGCATGCATCTATGGAAAATTGTAGTGAACACTATAAATAGAGCAACAAAAGTGCCAAGTTTACCCTCCAACATAATTGAACTAATATGAAGAGTGCACAATCAATTGCACAAACACAACAATTAGGCAACACTTTATAACACTTGGTCACAAGGACCAAGCAACATGAATTACAATTATTTGCAGTTCAACCAATTACTCACAAGGACCAAGTAGATAATTGCTGTTTTTCTTTTTTTCTTTTTTTCTTTTTTTAATACAATTAAATCACAAGATAATGGCAATAGATAACTATAAACCAAATATTTGGAACACAATACAGGAGGTAACATCAAGAGGGTAATCCCTGTAAAGAAAGAATTATTTTAAGCTAGGAGTAGAACTTGCCTTTGGGGTAGCAACTTAAAGCTCAAGTGTACTTCCATTTTAAGGGTATTTTGAGCCAAACAAATTTTTTGGCAGCTCTCTTTTTAGTTGGCCAGGCTATAGAAGTTACATGAAATCTATACTGTAATTAGCCCCAACTGACAACATCATGCAAGAGCGTCAAAGGGCCAACAAATTGATAAAGCAAGACTCTTTTTTTTTTTTTTTGGGTTGGCCAGGCTATAAAAGTTATTTGATAATTTTACTGCAATGAGCACCAACTGATAACATATTGCAAGAGCCTCAAATGGATAAAGCAGGACACCATAACAAACAGCTAGATACCACAACAATCAGCTCTGCCCTTCATTTCAGTCCCTAGTCCTTGATAAATCAGAATTTATTTTGTCTCTTTGATCCAAATTGATTTGTCCATTGTCTACTATGCAAGTAACACTTTGTAATGGCAAAAGCAAAATATAGTTCCATATAAACACATGTAGGAGTTAGCACATATGACTACCACTGATTGCAATGCAAGAGTAGCACTAAATAACAAAAGTTTAAATTAGTTCAGAACTAAATAACAACCGTATCAAGTGCAATTGCTACTATATTTGATCAAATACAGTTCAAAAAAGCAACAAAACATCAAAGTTGAAGATCAAAAGATCACAAAACATTAACATTCCCTCCATAGTTCCATGAACTAATTAAAGAGAACCCGAGGGCAGTTCATCCAATGCCAATTCGTAGAGCTCTCGTTCGAATGCAGCCTGCCTGCGGGTAGTCTCCAATTCAGAAAATTTAAACTCATTCCACTTTTCCTTCAAAGACGTTTTTTTCTTAGCGTCTTTAAAGCTACTCAAACTCAGTCCACGCTTTTTCACAAATGCCTCCATACCATGACCCTCAAAATCAAACTTCAACTTCTTATTAACCACACATTTGGTTTCACGCGAATCCTTTTGCAATCCCCATATACTTTTAGATAGTTTATACAAATTTTTCTCGTGGAGGTTGGAAAAAGAAAAAGTTTTCCCTTTCTTTTCAAGATTATCCTTAAACTTTTTCTTCAGTTTTCTCACTTTATCAGCCACCTGAAGTCTCGTAACTTTGCAGTGAACAGTTTTCTTGAATGAGTTATAAAAACTATTCATGTCTGCAGTTGCAGCAACTGGATCCGCACGCTTGTTCTCAGCGTATTTATACAAGGATTGGAGAAGGTTAAGGTTGTCGTTTTTACTCCACACCATTGTCGTTGTCGTTTTCTTCTTCTTATTCTTGCCATTGTCTTCGGAGTTGGGGTCAGAGTCCTCTATAGCTTCCTTTTTGATTGAGCGCTTACGCGAAGAGTCAAGTTCTTCAGGATGGTATTCAGTTTCAGCAGAAGATGGAGATGACATAGCCAGGAACTCATTGAGCTCATCATCGTAACAATACTCATCGGATTTTGCTTCAGCTTTTGCCTCTTCTAATTCTTCTGGTTTAAAGGAGGATTCAGAGGAATTAGGTGACTCTTCATCTTCGTGATAGCTACTATCATTTGAACTGTCATGGTCAGGATCTTGATGATGGGTATCATCGCTGGACAACAAAAATCAAATAAACAGAACAATATATAAGCAAGGTTTCACTAAGACATGCACAAAAATATCAACTTTACATAGAAATTGATTTCTGGTTTTTAAGAATGGGTCAGATTTTGACTTTTTTTTTTTGAAAAAAAACACTACAAACCCATGAATCTGAGATCCCCACCATGTGGCTGGCTGCCATTCTTCTTCTTCTCTTGTCCATTTCTTCATCTCCTTCTTCATCTTCTTCTTTCTCTCTTCTCCCATTCTTCTTCTCCCTCTTTTTCTTCTTTTTACTCTTTTAATTTTTTAGTTTCTACTGTCCTCTTTTAGAGTCTAGTATCTTTTTTTTTTTTTTTTTTTAATACTAAGTACTTTAGTTTTGAGAGGGCAGAGTGTAGTCCTCTTTTACGTTTCAGTTACGCCAAACGTTATTTAGCTTTGGAAATGACAAAGAAAAGTAAATAAAAAAATAAAAACCCAAGTGTCAGACCTAGGTAACGTCTAGGTTCAGTGGTATGTAATATTATTAATATATATTAATGATTATTTATAATTTTATACTAAAAAAATGTATTATTATTAGAAAATTGTTATGTTTATAATATTTTTAAACCAAATTATAAGAGCATTAGCATTGAGGAATTCTATGCTATTCTATTTTACAATTCTAAAAATCCATAATTCTATTATACCATACCATTTTACAATACCTCCACATCCCAAAACTCTATTTTTATTAAAATATTATTTTTTAATATTTCTTTATAACTATCACTTTTTTTCAGACACCTATTTCTTGGGCTTTCCAACAATCTTTTTTTTTCCCCTCTGCTTCTCCCTCAACCTCTAGCAACACACAAGCCATCAACAACCACAGCCACGACACCAAAAACCCAAGCCACCGATCAGAAACCCACGCCGCCGATCAACCCATCAACAACCACAGCCACGGCACCAAAAACCCATCAGCACCGATCAACCCATCAACAACCACAGCCAAGACACCTCAACCCATTAGCACCTCAACCCATCAACAACCACAGCCATGGCACCAAAAACCCATTAGCCCATGCCGCGGATTTGAAACCCACCGGAGCAAACCCATTAAAAAAATCATCACCGGAGCCACCATCAGAGCTACCGATGATCAACCCAACTGATCCACCCACCGATCAACAAATCCACTATTTCAAACCCACCATCAACCAATCCCAGCCACCGATCCAACCACGACCCAAACACCGGACCAAACCCACTTCAGCCACAACCCAAACAAACCCACAACCACCACAGTGACCCACGCCAAAAACCATAACCACCACAGTGACCCACACCGTCACCCACGCCAAAAGAAAAAAAAAAAAGCAACCAAAGAACCGCCGGATCGCAACCCACCAGAAAAACTGTGCCATTGTGATGTGTGATGTATGTTAGGAGGAGAATGGTGTTTGCGTTTGAAGAGAGGAGAGAGCAGATGAGAAAAAAATAAGGAAGAAAGAGAAGAGAACTAAAATAATGAGAGAAAGGAGAGAGAAATTTCGGGGGAAAAAGGGAATAAATTTTTTTTTTTTTTTTTAGAATACTGTTACAGTACAATTCTAACTTTATAATTGTACTGTAGCACTATTGTAAAAAATTTTGCAATAGTTGGGTTTAGCATTGTCTGATGCAATGGATTTTAAGACTTAAAATGCCAAATTGACCTTAGATATGGCATTAGCATTCTCCAATGCTAATGCTCTAAGTCGAAAGTTGTTATTGGCTTTAATTTGAACCTACTACTAATTTTTATTTTTAGCCCACCTATATCAACCCATAATAACTCATCACTTTTTTACCTACATGTATTTTAATGAGTACAATGATGTCAGAAAAATATTAATTTTAGCTACAAACGCTTGAGTTGCTTGAAACTTTGAAACTTGAATAGTCTAAACACCATTTTTATAAATTGCAAAATTCTAGTAGATGTTTGGTATATGTATTTAAAAATTAAAAATATATATTTAAGAATTTGTGTAAAAATACGTGTAAATAAAAAAATATATGTAATATTATTTAAAAATTAAAAACATGTGTTTGAGTGATAATATTAAACAAAACATTTGTTGTCACCTTTCAAATATGGCACGGCTTACTGTAAATTTCATATTTCAACTTTTCAAGTATGACACGGCCTTGCTGTAAATTTCAAGATTCTAGCTTTCAGTAGCAGTGATTATCTCAAAATAAAAGTAAAAAATGCAAACAGAAAATATAAATACATATATATATATATATATATATTCAATCTACAGTAATCAAAGGACACGAAATAGTATCTAAAAGACTAAAAGCAGAATAAGATATCAAATACAATAATGAACCCAGAGTCTGCCATTTGCCTTTATGGAATAGACAGGAAATTGCGTGAGTTATTATCTTTTTACTATTTCTCAAAGGGTCCGTTTGGATTGAATTTATTGTTACTGAAACTAAAAACTGAAAACTGAAAACACTGTAGCAAAATAATTTTTACATGTGTGAATAATACCGTGAGACTCATTTTTAATATGATGGACTCCTAAGCCCAATCACCCTACAGAACCAATAACAAATAGTCACTTATGATTTATTGTAGAAGTATTAAGAAAATATTGTGGACATAACACATCTAATAAAATTTAATATTACAAATATTACAAATTTTATTGTAGAATTATTAAAATTAAAGTATTACTAATAAAATATTATTTATTATGTTTTTAATTCACTTTTACCAATCATATTTGTGGGGCCAAAGAGTCAAACAGTCCCGGCCCACTTCATACCAGGCCCGAAGGCCCACGCCGAGGAGTATAAGCATCCGAGGATGAAAGTAGGAAGCCCAGGTGCCCAAGAAATATCGCCGAGTACAATCCTGTCCTCGGACCTGTCCTTGGACAGCCAAGACTATAAAAGGGAAAAGCAACACACCATCAAGGGTAGTCTCCCAGAGCATCCTAAGAGAAAGAACAGGTACAGCGTGACAGCCGCAGAAGCATGATGAAGGAGCAATTCAGGGAGGAATTGTCACCTCCGCATTAAATGACCACAACTAACGTTCTGGCCGCATTAATGAGGAAAAGACCCCTGAACAGTGCTGCCTTAGTTGCTGCAGCCCACAGAATGTTAGGGAAGGCTGCTGATGGGACAGACACTCAAGTAATGGCCTGTATGATCGACAAATGGAGGGTCAAGATCAACGAAAAGGGGGGTATATAATGTAATAGACCTCCCAAAGAAAGAGGAGGAAGAAGGAGAAACAATTACTGTAGCATCTGGTGCCATCTTTGTAACAAAGTATGAAGGAAATACTAGGAGCTACGTACCCCAAGGAAAATGGCCGAGGAGCCTAACTCTATACTTTATCCTATACTCCTTCCATCCAACCCGGGTGTCATCATGTTTAGTTGTTGTAATTCTTGCCAGGGCCTAGTTCTTCGACCCACACTCTACAAATTTATTGTATTGGGCTAACTGGGTTTGACTCCATTCACCCTACAGTGACAGTGCTCAAACCCGGTCCCTACAATATTAATTGTCATATCAATTTATATATATAATATAATAAAATTTGTAATACTATAGGCTTGGGACCTTGGACTCAAAGATATCATAGTTGAGGGTGACTAGCTGATTATGGTGAATGCATTAAGAGGGCTGGGTCCTACTCCAAGCTCTATTAGGAAGGTAACTGAAGGCATTGAAATGACTTTGAGGCAATTCAGCTCGTGGAAGGCTTCTCACATCAGCAGGTGCAGCACACTTACTGGCACAATATGCCAGAAGGGTGGTTTTTTTTTTTTTTTTTGAGAAAGTGCCAGACGGGTAGATGAATGTATTGTTTGGGTAGAGGACACCCCACCAATCTTGCACAGTCAATATCAATTCACAAAGATTAAATATAGCACAGTAATTTACATCGATTCACACAGCAATCAGAAAAATAAATTAAAATATATAAAATCTACTTTAAGATGGTTGGATATAATATATTAACCATTTACTTTTGTGATTAACCAAAAAGAATAACATATATATCTAAATATAAGCAATAACACAAATACATGTATAGCAAAAACAATGAATAAATATTGTATATATCTAGAAAAAGAAATCTACAAATAATTAACAACTCATAAATCAAATGCGTGAAGGATAAATGATTCAGATCAAATCTTGTGTTTAACTCATGAACGTCTGTATTCTAGGATAAAATGATCTACAACACGAAGAAGAAGCACAAGGTCTTGCGAACTACTCTATGTTTCTTTCTCTCTTTGACTCAAAATGAATGTACAAAAATATTTTCTCTCTGGGAGAGTTTTTTCCATAAAATTTGGTTTTCATGAATGAGGGACTATGAATTTACATGCGTTAGTGAACAGATACATTGTTAAAAAAAAAAACTGTTGTGCACTGACTAACTGACTCAAAAATAAAATAAATAAATAAATTATTATTTGGACAAGAGGGCCTAGTCCACATATGCCAAAGCCCAACCCAATGTCCTGACCATGAGCATATAAACTCATATATTATCTCTTTCCTTACCTATGTGGGACCTTGGATTTTCATCACTTTTAATAACATCTTCAAGTGAACAAATTAAACGTCAATTTCTTATTAACTCAATACTATTTTTCCAACAAAAAAAAAAAACCTTAGTTTAATTTTGTACGAAAATGCCATCGGCCAAGAATTTTTTCCGGAATAAAATATCGGCGTTTTTGCTCAAAAACTTGTACATTTCATGTTTAGAAGTCCCAAATACAGATTGCAAGAAAATTGTGTGGAAAAAAAATGGTTTAATATTGGATGAAAATGCGACTGGCTAAGAATTTTGTACAAAATAAAATGTTGGCGTTTTACCTAGAAAATTTGTACATTTCATTTTTAGAAGTCCCTGATACAAATAGCAAAGAGATTTCACTGAAAAAAAAAAAAAAAAACTCGATTTAATTTTGGACGAAAATGCCAACGGTCAAGAATTTTTTCCAATATAAAATTTAGGCCTTTTTACTCGAAAACTTTTACATAGCATATTTAGAAGTCCCCAATAAAAATACTAAAGAGATTTTTTGTGGGGGGGGGGGGGGGGGGGGGGTAACACAGTTTAATATTGAATGAAAATGCCAGTAGCTTGTACTAGCCAATAATTTTGTCCAAAATAAAATATCATGTGGCGTTTGGTACAGGGTAATGTTTTAGGATTCCTAGGAATGTTTAAAGATTCTCATGTTTGGTTGCAAATCATGCTAGGGAATCAGATGCCAGGGGAATCTGGATTCCCCCCTTAAACCCCTCTCAGTAGGAATGTGGATTCCCTTTAAAACAGGTGTGAATCTAGATTCCCAAGCTTAAAGAAAATTGTATGTTTTATAAATTGACAATTTTAACCATTTTTTTTTAAATGACTTGGTAGTTCACATTCAAATCTAAGGATAGAATGAGAAAAATAAATAATTCATTTAAGATTCCTAGGAATAAACCAAACATAGGAATAACTACATTCTTAGGAATGTGATTCCTATGAATCACATTCCTAGGAATCTGGATGCCAGAAGTAATGTGGATTCCCCCGTACCAAACGCCACATCATAGTTTTTGCTTGAAAACTTGTACATAGCATATTTAGATGTCTCGGATCCAAATAGGAAAGATATTTTGCGTAATATATATATATATATATATATATATAATTCGTTTTAACTTTGGACGAAAATGCACTTGGCTCCTAAGGTACAAGAATTTTGCCTAAAATAAAATAACAGTGGTTTTTTCCGAAACTTGTACACTGAATATTTTGAGGTCAAATATAAAAATAGCAAAGAGATTTGAGGGGAAATAAAACTCGGTTTAATTTTGGATGAAAATGTGACCAACCATGAATTTTGTCTGAAATAAAATGTCGGCGGTTTTTCTTGCAAACTTGTACATACCATATTTAGAAGTCTCATATACAAATATCAAAGAGATTTTGCACAAAAATAAACTTGTTTAATTTTGGAGGAAAATGCCACTGGCCAAGAATTCTGTACGAAATAAAATATCAAAGATTTGGCTCTAAAACTTGTACATAGTAAATTTAAAAGTCCTAGATAAAATAGCAATAAGATTTTGCGGAAAAAAAAAAAAAATCTCGGTTTAATATTGGATGAAAACATCACCAGGCTATACGGGCCATGCATTTTGTCTGAAATCAAATAATGTAGTTTTTGCTCAAAAAGTTGTATATAGCATATTTAGATGTCCCGGATACTAACAAGAAAGATATTTTGCAGGAGAAAAAAAAAACACTCGTTTTAATTTTGGACGAAAATGCGCTCAACCCATACAGGACAAGAGTTTTACGCAAAATAAAATATTGGCGGTTTTTCTCGAAAAATTTTACGCATAATATTTTGAGGTCAAATATACAAACAGCAAAGATATTTTGTGGGGAAAAAAAAACTCGGTTTAATTTTGTACAAAAATGCCACCGGCCAAGAATTTTGTCTGAAATAAGATGTTCGCGTTATTGCTCAAAAACTTGTTCTTTGCATTTTTGGAAGTCCTGATACAAATAGCAAAGAGATTTTGTTGAAAAAAAAAAACTCAGTTTAATTTTGGACGAAAATGCCAACGGACAAGAATTTTGTCCGAAATAAAATATTGACGTTTTTGCATGAAAACTTTTACATAGTATATTTAGAATTCCCCAATACAAATAGTAAAAGATATTTTGAAAAAAAAAGAAGAAAAAAACTCAGTTCAATATTGAATGAAAACGCCAAAAGCCTATGCCGACCAAGAATTTTGTCTAAAATAAAATATCATAGTTTTTGCTTGAAAACTCATACATAGCATATTTTGATGTCTCGGTTCCGAATAGGAAAGATTTTTTTGCATAATGTGTACATATATATATATATATATATATCATTTTTATTTTGGACAAAAATGCACTTGGCCCCTATGGGACAAGAATTTTGCCCGAAATAAAATAATCGCGGTTTTTCTCCAAAATTTGTACACAAAATATTTTGAGGTCAAATATAAAAATAGGAATGAGATTTTGAGGGGGAAAAAAAATCTGGTTTAATTCTAGACGAAAATGTGACTAGCAAAGAATTTTGTCCGAAATAAAATGTCGGCATTTTTGCTTGCAAACTTGTACATAGCATATTTAGAAGTCCAAAATACAAATGACAAAGAGATTTTGCTCAAAAATAAGCTCTTTTATTTTTGGACAAAAATGCCACCGGCCAAGAATTTTGTATGAAATAAAATATCGGTAATTTTGCTCTAAAACTTGTACATAGCAAATTTAAAAGTCCTAGATAAAAATGGGATTGAGATTTTGTGGAAAAAAAATATCGAGTTAATATTGGACGAAAACACCACCGACTTGTATGGGCCAAGAATTTTGCCCGAAAGATAATATCGTAGTTTCTGCTTGAAAAGTTGTACATAGCATATTTAGATGTCCCGAATGTTAGGATATGTGCCCTTTATATCCTATTGTATGATACTATATATGATATTATATTGTGATTAATAAAGTTGTTTTATTATTATCTAAAATAATTGTAATATGAATATTTGGATATTATCATATAGTCCATGAGATGTATAGTATGTGATTTATGTGATTTAGTCACACAAGATATAAATCACAAGTTCTTTGTAAACTTAGAATTTTAGTTCATAGTCGGTGATGAAATTAGGCATTTCGTTTGCGAAGACTATAATATATCGACTAAGATGATTTGTCTTGACCATGGAAGTAGAGACTACTAGTTGATATGTTGATATGTTGATATGTTTTAAGTGTTAAGACATAATGAACTGGATCGCTGTGAGATTTATTATTCTACAAACGACTGTCAAATGAATAATAAATCTCACGACTTCTATTTGCATCAACTATTAGTCTCAAGTAAATAATGAACTTGATCATGAAGTGTACGTTGTTTTGATATACCAGTAGTGAGATCTAAAGTCACGATCAAAATCTCAGTATGTTGGGCAGCCACATCTAGTGTTGAAGGAACATATATTCTTAAGATGGAATTCATAATCTTTTAATGGAGATAAAATATTTCTTTGAGATAAGTTTAATGGGTTTGGTTATTCAACGTGTTAGGCCTAACTACTTTAGTAAGGAGTTGCTAAAGTATATATTTACGAAATTGGATTTCATAAATATAGGATGAATAACATAAATGATTAAACCGGGTACTCAAATATTAAGATGTAGTAATCTTCAAAGTGGTAGTCAACATTCATGACTTTGTATTGTTACAAATATTTTAATGAAAATGTTATATGTATAATAAAGTTTTGGGATAAAATTTATTAATAAGACTTAGAGTACAATTATATTTATATATTAGTATTAAATATAATTAATGGTAATTTTAAGATTGTCAAGAGTTGGCAGAAATGCCCAAAACCTATTGGAGATAGTGTCTTATTTGTCTCTTTTGGTCTCACTCCAAGCACTGTGTGCGCATTCGCACTTAAAAAAAACACAAATAGATTACTAAAAAAAAAACTTTAGACACATAACTATAGTACCGATTAATAATTGTGAAATTTATTACATCAGTATAACAATATATATTCTACCTTACATAACTTTTTAAAAACAAAAAAAACACAAACGGATTATTGAAGAAAAAAACAAAATACTAACTAAATCCCATTGTTCTCTCTTGGTCTCTCACCTGCCAAAATCATGTCAAGATCTAATCAATGTCAAACCACATTTATTTCTTCTTTTTTCAATTTCCCAAATGCTATCCTTCTCACACGTTCTCTCCTCTTTAGGACTCACCCTTCCTCTCTATATATATTTTTTATTTACTTTTTCTCCTCGCCGTAACTCTAATTCTTCCTTCATCTGTCTCATCATCCCCCCTAGATTTTCAAAAATTTCCTTAGCTGAATAGCTTTATGGGCTTGTAGCTTTGTTACTTCCAAGGGTCTTTAGTAAAGTTACTGATGTAGCTTAGGCTTATAGCTTTGTTAGTTCTAAGAAAATTATATTGTTAATTGATATGTGTATTTTATAGTTCAATAAGACATGAAATATCAGTACATATTAATGTAAATCTGAAAATATTAGCTAAACTCGTGAGCTAGTTGCAAGTAAGTTGCGAAATTTATTATCTTCACAAAAATCTCACTTAACACTTACAGTAATTCCCACAAACATGCAGGAAATTGATTGAACATAATACAAATAAATTTAACACAAAATTAAAACTAACAAAAATATAATTATAAATTTGATCTTTACAAAATCCACGTTTAATTAAGACAATAACAAATATTCTACGAGTAAAACATTAATAGGCTTATAGCTTTGTTAGTTCCAAGAAAATTATATTATTAATTGATATTAGTATTGTGTAGTTCGATAAGACATGAAATATCAGTACATATTAATGTAAATCTGAAAATATTAGCTAAATTCGTGAGCTAGTTGCAAGCAAATCACGAAATTTAATGTATTAACAATTTTTTACAAAAATCACACATAATTCTTACATTAATTCTCACAAACATTGAAGAAAATGATTGAACATAAAACAATTAAATTTGACACAAAATTAAATCCAAAAAAAATATAATTATAAATCTGAACTTTATAGAATCCACGTTTAATTAGTACAATAACAAATGTTCTATGGATAAAATACTTTTAATTTAGTTATTTGTATGTAAACGGTAAACTATTGAAGTAGTGACTGTTTTTTGCCTTTATTAGCTAAAGTCCAAACAGTTACAGTCAAACCCACCGGAAATTTAAATTTAGTTTCTCCTTTTCGTTTTAGGCTAGTTTTCCCTCAATTCTCTCTCAGTCTCTCACCTGCCAAAATCATGTCAAGATCTAATCAATGTCAATCCACATTTATTTCTTCTTTTTTCAAATTTCCCAAATGCTCTCATTTTCACACCTTCTGCTCCCTTTAGGGCTCATCCTTCCTTCATCAAGAAAATTGCTAACAAAAACATTAAGGTATTAATTAATAATTTATTTTTTAAAAAAATTTTATAAGAAAAAATTAATATTTTTATAATTTTTTTTATTTTTCATAAAAATAATGTAAAAATCTTTAAAGTATTAATTAATAATTTATTAAAAAATAAATTTATAAGAAAAAAATAAATTTTTTATTTTTTATAAAAATAATATCAAAATTTCTTTAAAATAGATGGTTAACATTGCCCTATATTTTTTTACTTACTTTTTCTCCTCGCCTGATTCTTCCTTCGGCAGTCTCATCATCCCCCTGGATATTCAAAATTTTCCTTAACTGAGGTAGCTTTATAGGCTTATAGCTTTATTAGTTCCAAGGGGGAGAAAATAGGTAATTAATTTTTTTTTCCTAACTATCTAGTTAATTGTTAAGGTTTTGAAACTATATATTTTACTAGCATTTTGAGTATAAGAAACTCGATTTAGGGTCTATAAATCGAGTTTTTAGAACTCGATTTTTATCAGTTGTTCACATTTGATGTGGCAATTTTTTCAGGTGGCGTCTACATGAAAATCGAGTTTTTAAGACTCGATTTACAAACCATACACTACACAGATTAACTCTCAAGTCACTCAGCCATTCCAAAAAATACCAAAAAAAAATTCCAAGAATCATATCAGCCAATACAAAACATCCAACCAAATCTACCCAACAACCACCTAAACTCCAGATTTAAAAAAAAAAAAAAAAAACCCATTAGATCAGAGAGAGAGAAGACCCAGATCTGCCTGGGTCTGGGCACCGCAGCCTGGGCCAGCGCCGCCTGGGCGTGCGCGGCCTGGACCAGCGCCACCTGGGCCTGCGCGTCCTGGGAGCGCGCGGCCTGGGCCAGCGCTGCCTGGGCCAGTGCCGCCTGGGCGCGCGGGCCTGGGCGCTCGCGTCCTGGGCGCGCGCGACCTGGGGGCGGGGCTGATCTGCACGTCTTCTTCTTCTTCTTCTTCTTCCTCTCTCTCTCTCTCTCTCTTTTCTTTCTTTCTGCGTTTCTGTATATGGGTTATGGGCCTGTGTTGTATAAATATTTTTGTTATAAATCGAGTCTTAAAAACTCGATTTCCAGGTAGATGTCACGTCAAAAAAATGCCACATCAGACGTGAACAACTGATAAAAATCGAGTCCTAAAAACTCGATTTATAGACCCTAAATCGAGTTTCTTAGACTCGAAATGCTAGTAAAATATATAGTTTCAAAACCTTAACAATTAACTAGATAGTTAGGAAAAAAAAATTAATTCCCTATTTTCTCCATTCCAAGGGTCTTTAGTTAAGTTACTGACGTAGCTTAGGCTTATTAGCTTTGTTAGTTCCAAGAAAATTTTATTGTTAATTGATATGTGTATTTTGTAGTTCAATAAAACAAGAAATATCTCTCATCAAAAAAAAAAAAGAAAAAAAGAAATATCAGTACATATTAATGTAAATCTGAAAATATTAGCTGAGCTCGTTGCAAGCAAGTTGCGAAATTTACAATATTTACAATTATTCACAAAAATCTCAAGTAACTCTTACATTAATTTCTACAAACATGAAAGAAAATGATTTAATATAATACAATTAAATTTGACATAAAATTAAAAGCAACAAGAATATAATTATAAATCTCAACTTTACAAAATCCATGTTTAATTAACAAAATAACAAATGTTCTATGAATATTGTAGTAGTGACTATTTTTTGTGTTTATTAGCTAAAGTCCAAACAGTTACAGTCAAACTTAACGCAAATTTAAATTTAGTATGTTGGAGGAATTTGAGTAATATTATTTATATATATTTTAAAATATATACAGTAAAAAAGTGTATATTATTTTTTAAAAATTGAGAATAAATTGTTTAACAACTCTACTACCAAATGAGTATTTAAGTTACAAATAAGTGTAGAGCTTGTAGACTTAACATAATATACTAAAATAGTCTTCTACTCACATCATGTGAGTCACATGCATTGTGCTTCGGTTATTGGGTAATGTATAGCAGAGAGCAAAGCAATTTGAACATCCTTTTTGGCACAAGTACCCAATTTCAAATCCAACCGTTTATTCAACAAAAAAAAAAAAAATCCAACCGTTTAAACCAAATCAAGATTCAAATTCTTCGGTTAAAATTACCCTCTACAAACTCCTTTGAGTCATATCAGTAGATTCTAGGACAGATATACATCATATCATTGATTTATAGCAAAAGTATCAAATTACAAATCAATCGTTAAAATTAAAACTAATAACACAATCCAACGGTCACAATTAGAGATCATTTTCTTGATTAGATATCTCAATCTCATATCCCAATCCAACGGACACAATCTCAGACGCTTTCTCTCTCTAATCTCTGGTCTTCACTGAATCACTGAACTTTCAAAGATTCATTCACCATACCGATACGACATAATAGGGTAAATTAATGAGTACAGTGATGTTAGAAAAACATTAATTTTAGTTATAGACGCCTGGCTCGCTTGAAACTTTGAAATTTGATGTGCCATTTGATAAAGTTATTTTAGAAATATTGTTTGTATTTTTTAAAAATTCATGTGAGTAAAAAGTATGTAAAAATATGTGTAATGTTATTTAAAAATTAAAAAATATTGTTCAAATAACCATACTATACGGCCGTGAATAGTCTAACCCTTAAGGCATACATTAACAAATCTATTTTTTGAAAATTTTTTATTGAGAATTAAAAAAACTCTCAAAATTTTTTCAATTTTTAATAAATTTTTTTCAAAACTAATATACTATTGTTTGACTTTATTGCACTTATTAGTAAAATTCATATATATATATATATATATATATATATTAATTCAATCCACAGTAACCCAAAGGACACGAAAGAATATGATATCAAATACAATAATCAAGCTACAGTCTGCCAATTGCTTTTATAGAATAGACAGGAAATTGTGTTAGTTAATTAGATGCTGTATGGGTTACAGTCTTCCCAATTGCGTTTTTTGAAAAAAAATATATTAAAAAAATAAAAAAGATGTCAGTTGGAGACTTGGAGTATTCATTAGTATACCTGTGCTCTGAACATCCTCCCAACCCCACCTTCCACCTTCCACCCAATCCCCCAAAGCTTCCCTCCTCAATAAAACCCGCGATATCTTCCCCCTCAAGGGTCATGTCACTATCTGTACGTTAGTATAGGGTTCTGCCTCTATAGGGCTAATACAGGCCTTGGGTCACATAACTCTGATACCAGCCAAAATGTAGGTTTGGGCTTTTTGGGTATTTGATCCGTTATTGGGTTTTGTAGGCAAATTTTGAGGTCAGCTTTATTTTTTTTACCTTTTGAATTATTCTTCTAATTATACTTTATAAAATCATAAAATATTTACCTTAACCAAATCAGCCTATGATCTTTGGGGGTCACTCTTAACACATCAAGAAAACCATTCTGTTTCCTTGCTCGGAATGAAGAAGATGATGGTGTTTCCTAGAGAGTCATCGAAGAGTGACAAGATCGATGGAAAGGATCGGATATCTGAGTTGCCTGAACCCATTAAGCGGCACATTCTGTTTTTCATGTGCCCTGAAGATGCAGCCCGTACCACTGTTTTGTCCAAGACATGGCAACAAACATGGAATTCACTCCGCAGGTTAAGTTTTGAATCTGTAGGTCTTGATTGTACCAAAACTCTGGAAATACTACACAGGGAAAAGGTAATAATTCAAAATTTTAAGGTTTTAGTACTACAAGAAGGTGCTGCTTTGCTTTCTTGTATCGATAAGTGGCTTGAATTGGTTCTAGGAAATTACATCAATGAGCTACATCTTTACATCTTATTCTTTAAATACACTCTGCCTAAGCAAATGTTTGCAGCTAAATCACTGGCCATATTAAACTTAATGGGTTGTAGGTTGGTAGAATCTTTTTTTGATGAAAATGCTAAGTTTACTCGTCTGAAGGAGCTGACTTTGGAAAAAGTTGTTCAAGATGGGAATGCGATACAACAACTCCTTAACTGCTGCCCTATGCTTGAAGCGTTTTCAATTGATAAGTGCTTGAACGTAGATTGTCTTATGCTTCTTAATCTTCCCAACCTTAAGATGGCCAAAATCAATAGGGTCAGAATGTTTTACATTGATGAAGCTCCTAATCTACACACTCTGTGCGGTGGAGTGAAATCTTCAATCATATGTTTTTCGCCTCGTACTACTTACAATAATTTAAGGAAGCTGTCAATTAGAATTGGTTACAACAGCTTTCATGTAATGTATCTTCCACGACTTAATTCTATGTTTCCCCTTCTTGAGACTTTGGACTTTAACGACATAAGACGACCGGATGAGGTTAAGATTTCACATGATCGACTTGAGAGCTTAAGTTTGTCATCAAAGTTTAATACTATCACAGGTCAGATTGACTGTAAAAATCTTGTTTCCTTTAAATACGAAGGAAAAACAATCCCATCCTTGTTGATTAATTCTCCTAGATTACAAGATGTTCAACTTAAACTATTGACAGACTATCCTCTATACACTTGGTGGTTTCTTCGATTAAAACAATATCTGGAGGCATTTAAGCAACCAGGAGTGCTTCTAAACTTGCAGCTGCAGATCGAATCTTCTATGGTAAGCCTTCTACGGCCTCTTTCTTTGTCACTTGATGCAGAGACTACTAATTATTTTTTTATTTAATGAGAGATTTTGGGGATTTATTTTTTCGGTAATTCTACATAGTAGTATAATTTAACATTTTTTTTTAACATGCAGGTTGAATTTAATCCAGAGCTGTTAAGTGAACAATCAATTTGTCCTCTTACAAATTTCAAGCATCTGAGGTTCCTACATGTTGAATCTTCACAAAATCATAGAGATATTATAGATGGCATGTTATGGACTATCCATCCTGAAATGATATCAGTAAAGTTACTTTCACAACCAGACAGTGCATTCATTAAGGTTGAGTACTTTGTAATGTTTGATTGTTGATTATTTGCTATTTATGACAAACTCACTGAGATTTTTTTTTAATGCATTTTACAGTTGCCATACGAGAACTTAATGGATAAAAAAGAAAAGCTAGAGTGTTGCAATGGCTATCAAATCAGATGTTGTCGCCATTACTTAAAAGCTGTGGAATTAATTGTTGACGAAGAAACAAAAGAAATACCTGAACATTACCAAAATCTCCACAAAGTAGCATATGATTTTATGAAAGATTATGGAACGGGAGAAGAAGTAAAATTTAAGTTAACATGGTAGCTCTAGCATTTGGGTAGATTATTGGGCTCCAACACACCTGTCCGGAAGGAAACTTTTGTGCTGATTTACTTGCTAAAAGCTTAGGGGAACCTTTGCTTATGTATTGGATCCCCTAATTTTGTTGTAACCAATTGTTGCTGGACTATTTTTGTACTTAATTTACAATTTATATTTGTCTTAGGAAACTAATTAACTTAGAATTTGAAATTTATGTTTCTTTAAAAATAACTTCTACCCAAGTTGATACATCTCTACTGATGTCAAATATGCAGGGTCCATAGTTCAAACCCATCCTCTCCATTGGAGAGTTCTGGTTCTTTCTCAACAGCGAAAGGGAATGCATTTATTCCCCATACGGTAATCATGTGGGCTTATTCTTGAATTGCCACTGTTCATTAACGTATTTGCTAATGAAAATTGTTGCACCATCTACCATGCCGCATTGTAAACCGTAGCATCTGAAACCCGTTTTGCATTTTCATGGGTCCATTGCTCTACAATTGAACCCGTACAATTTTATAGGTTGATCCTTCTTGCTTATTTCTTCATAAATGGGCTTGAGAATTGAAATATTCTCATAAGAGATGTCTGGGCCTGAAAAGAACAATAAGACATTCTTTGTTTTCACCACTTCTATATAATATATATAGCTAATAATCGGATTGTGGAATACAATTATGAAACTTACGCTATGTCAACACCAACGCAAATTTGTTTTTATAGGTTGATCCTTCTTGCTTATTTTTTCATAAATGGGCTTGAGAATTGAAATATCCTCATCAGAGATGTCTGGGCCTGAAAAGAACAACAAGACATTCTTTGTTTTCACCACTTCTATATAATATATATATATAGCTAATAGTCGGTTTGTTGAATACAATTATGAAACTTACGCTATGTCAATACCAATAGAAATTTGTTTTTACCCAAATTCATTTGCAATAGAGTAAAGAGACACAATTAATGTATTTAATTATGCAAAATAGAACCATAACATTGTAATAGTTTGATATTTCTGCCCTGGATAAGCTATGTTTGTAGGCCCAATACAATTTTAGATTGGGAAAGGGTTTGATTAACAATTACCTATGATTTTTTGACATTGACCGTAAAAAAAAAAGGTTCAAGATTTTTGAAGTTGGACCACGGTCAAACTGAGGTTGAACCATGATTACATCATAATTAATTTAATAATTATTTAAAATATAAATATTAAATTAGTACAAATAGAAAAATTAACTCAAATAGTCCAATTAAATATAGAAATATATTCTTCTCAAATAAATAAATAAATGTGTGTGTGTGGGGGGGGGGGGGGGGGGGTGTGTGTGGCCACCTAATTTTTTTGTGTTTGTGCTTATATTTAATTGTTTAAAAATAAAAATAAAATAGTATTTATGTTGCATGGCCTTAGTGTGTTACCTATGAAATTATGAATACATTAATTTAAACGTATTGCATGGCCACAACGTGGCACACTTGGAAGGTAGGAATCAACCACCGCGCACCCTTGATGCAATGGTTACTTCACAAGATCCGACCTTAATAGGTCAGGTTTTAGCTAACCCATGAAGCATTAGGGTCGGGTTTGGATTTTAATTATCCAACCCGAAGTGGGTTTAGGTCGGGTGTGGGTATTAGTAATACCCAACCCTGCAGTTCCAAACTATGCAACTCATTGTTCTTGGCGGGGCTGAGAAACAACCTTTGCCAATATTGGGTAATTTTCCTTATCCTCGTGTGAAACCAGAAACTTCTTGCATGGTAACTCACGGAGATCATCAATCATGTCAATGGAGTGTTTTGCACCAATGTGTTCCTCAGTCCTGGGAGCAGAGCCTACACTAACCCGTAAGATGCGTTTCCATTTTGTCTGGGGAAGATTCTCAGAGTTTGTGGAAGCATGGGAGTAGTTGGAAATGTCGCTTAGTGGGACTACATGTTCTGCTTGGCTTTGATGCACATATGGTGGGGTCAATGCTATAGTGTATTTGAAAGCCAACTCAGACCTTAGGTTCTCCATATTGTATAGAGGTGAAACTTGTTTTGGGTAAAAATCCATGCTTGGAGGCTCCTCATAAATGCCGAGATCTTTGTCTATCTCCTTTAGCTTCTGAGCGAAATAATCTCCCTTATCTCCATGATCCTGAAAAGAGGGGATTTGATTCTCATTGATCATTGCAGAATTATAGGAGTTTTGATTTTGGATCTCCACAGAATCCGCTTTCATATCTGTATTTTCCTTATCAGGATTTATCCCCAGATTTGACCTTATGATTGGATTCGTCCTTGGCCTGGCTTGCTCCTACCTTCGCTACCGAGTTGAAAGATTCTCCTTCCTACCCTTATAGAAACCCGGCACTTGGACAACATTTTTCCTTGAAGGGCCCGATTGGTTAGCTCGAATCCATGCACCAAATTGTTGCTCTTCTTGTCTGAGTGTGCCTTCGCTTTGTATCCAGAGATCACAATCCCTATCACCATGGTCAAAACAACCACACCAATAACATATGTTAGGCAATCTTTCATACATAAAATTAATCCACATTTTTCCACCATCCTCGAACGTAACAATTCTTCCTCGGTATAATAATTGAAAAACATCCAATGTAACTCGCACTCTGATGTAATTGCCTCCCTCACAATCTACAACACCAGTGGAACGATCAACTCGACCAATGGCTTTGCATATATCCTCAGCAACTGACTTATTTATGTACCCAATTGGGATGTTGTGCACTTGAACCCAAAAGGACACCTTGTTCGGTTTTAGATTGTCAAGAGGAGTTCGTCTATCATATCGTTCAAGAACGATCAAGCTTTTATCAAAACTCCATGGCTTGCTGGAGGGGATACGATCCACATCCTCCTTGTTATCAAAAACGAAAAAGACCTTATGAGATCCCTCATTGCTCATTGTAAAGCCATTATTTGCTCTCCATAGCGGCTTGAAAGTCCGAGCTATTGCATCCATATTCAGTGCACGTTTGGTGAGGAACAATGTTGCTATAACATGCTCTTGTGAACATCTATCCTTTTTGACACATAGATCTTCTCCCTCCCTCTCGGACAAAGACAAACAATTCCAGTGTTTTGTAAGCTCTTCCATGAAAGATATGTGACAAAATTGGGTAACCAAAACCTAAGTAAACAGGATTTAGAAGGGAAAAGAGACACAGAAAACTATTTCCCAAAGCCCCAAGAAAAAGAAAAAAACCACAAGCCCTACACGCAGTGTTGTTGCAAGAGGGGAGAAAAAACCTTACAAGAAGGTACTACTATTCTACTGCCTAAGAGAAGGAGGAGAACCACCTTTCTTAGCGATAGAAAAACCAGGGACCTGGATGGAGAAGTTATATTAGAGCATTCGTAGCAGTGGAGGTATAATGCTATAATGTTATATTTTAGCTCCATTATCCTTAAAATAATGCTCCAGCAGTGGAGCAATAGCAAAAAATTTTAGATGAATTGCTACAGTGCACATCTATAGATAGATGTGCACTGTAGCTTGAAGCAAAAAAATAATAATAATATTTTATTCAGCCAGACCTCATTGTTTTTATTTTTTATTCATTTTATCAAATCACTCTCAGTCTCACTCTCTCTCATTCATCTCTCATTCCTCTCAAGCTCCACTCTCTCAAAGTCGTCGCCGCCATCGTCAAGCTCACTCCGGTACGGTACAACTTGCTTCTTTTTTTTATTTTTATTTATTTTTATTTTTTATTTTAATCAGACCGTGCCTATCTACTCAGTCCTCACACTTCGTTTCTACCCAACGCCGACCGAAGCCCCAGCCCAGTGCTGATTGAAACCCCAGCCCATCGCTGACCACTTTTTGCGTTCTCCACCTCAAAGGCCGAACCTCCGAGCTCCACCCTCTCTCTGTTATCTCATGCCCAGTGCCGATGTGGGTTTGTGTTTGTGTTTTTCGATCTGTTGTGGGCAGTGGGCTTGTGCTCGTGGTGGGTTTTTTTTTTTTTTTTTTTTTTTTTTTTTTTTTTTTTTTTTTTTTTCTGCTGTGGACTGGTGGTGGTGGTGGTGGTGTTGGTGGTGGTTGTGGTTGTGGCTGTGACTGATGGTAGAGGTGGTTGTGGTTGTGGTTGGTGCTGCGATGTTTTTTTTTTAGTAGAATATATTATTTTATTGTAGTGGTTATAATATTTTATTGTGATGTTTATATTATTTTATTGTGTTGAAAGCTAAAATAGATGCACTGCTGTAGCATGTGTGTAGGTAAAATAGATAAAGTAACTTTTATTGGTGCTAAATAACTAAAATTATAGATCCACTGCTGCGAATGCTCTTAGTGGTTTTATAGAAGGAGTCTTTTTTTTCCAAAATATGGAAGAGATTTATAAAAGTGAGTATTGCTTGGATAACAGACTTGATGAGGACTTCCCTTCCGGCTTGTGACAAAAGTTTGCCCTTCCACCCTTGAAGTTTCTTCCAAACCTTTTACTTCAATCGATCAAAACTTGCCCTTTTATTCCTTCCTACCAAGGCCGGTAAACCCAAATACTCTTCATACTGCTTCAACTCATTTACCCCAAGTAGATCTGTAAAGTTGTGATTTACAACTATGTGTTTTGTTGGCTTTTATTCCGTGCCAAATTTGATTGTAATATCTATCAATCGTTTATACCCTGTATTTGTTGTGGGAATTGTTGTAAGGGGTGTGTGATAGAGAGTGTGTGAAGACTCAAGCAATTTGGAAGCTGATGGAATCTCGCGGGTATCTCGCGACTAAGCTTCCCGCGAAGTGAAGCATGTGCCCTGCACATGCTGGAATGCGAAGAGTCATGACAGATGGAGATAGCTGTCTCTCGCGAGTATCTCGCGGGTAAGGCCTTCCCGCGAGACACCCGCGAGACATGCTGTTCTGCCAGCCTGTACTGACTGACTCACACATTTTGCACCTATCCTATATAAACCCCCATTACCCACAAATGTTGAGGAATGCTTCAGTGAGAAAACCCTAGCCAAACACATTTGTAATTAGAGATTGTCATCCCCACATTTCTCTATACACTTGCTTGTGGTATCTCCTCAACCTTTCCCTCTTCATTTCCACACCATTGAGAGGTTGATAGCCCAAACACTTACCACACCTTTGAAGAGTGTTGTGTGACGTTTTGGTGCTGCTGGGAAGCATTGGAAGAAGCCTGGAATGGCAGATGCAACATGGAGCTTGTTGCGGGATCCGGATAACTAAGACAAGACACGGTTCCGAGAAGCCTTGTTGGAGTAGGAGCTTGGAGGGCTTAGGTACATCGGGTAGATTAGGCTTGGAGGGTCTCTTGCTTACTCATGTATCCCAACTGATTGTCTAGTGGATCGATTTCCGCTTGGAGGGCGGCGGAGAGGTTTTTCGCCGAGTTCTTCGGTTTCCTCTTTGAAAACACGTCTTGGTGTTTTCTGTGTTTGCATCTCTCTTCCCTACTCTTTTATATTCCATTTTACTGCTGTGTTATTTAGTTAATGGATTAGAGTAGCTATATTATTCATCCGCTCGCTTTTACACTATTCCGCACTTTATATTAAAGTTGTGTAAAATCTATCGAGCCGTAATTTTAATCGGGGGTCTAAACAGCTCTTGTGTTTTTCAACACGTTTTCGAGCTTTCAAATACAAACAACATTACTAAAACAACATTACCAAATGGGCCCTAAATATTTTAAGAAGGGATTGGATGAGAAATTTAACTTGGATTTTAGGTTAGTAGATGTTGTGGACAAATATAGAGATATTCATTACAAGTGTTTTCAAAAAATTATTTTCAGTTTTTGAACAACATTATACGTATTTTTACACACTTTTTCACCCCACGTATTTTCATAAATATTTTCAAATAACAATTTTCAATTTTTAAAGACATATATCACTTAGTTTTTCTTTTTTAAAATAATATAGACAAAATGTTTCTCTACACAAATTTGTTGAAAATTTTGAATTCATTTCAATTATACCATTTTTTTTAATCCACTAAAAAATTAAAAATACGGCTTTAGAATTTCTCAATTAAAAAAAAAAAGTGTGAACAAGAAAGGACATGTAGCACACGCGGTGGTGGTGAGAATGGATATTGGTGACGTAGTGAATGGTATTGTATTACAGCGCGGATCTAGTTCTCATCAGCTCTCTTTGGGTGTCGCACATGCCAAGGTTTTGCCTCAAGCCCTGCAAACGAGAGACCCAACCCCACCTTCCACACACACCCTCCCGAGCTTATCCCTCAATTAAAACCCCGTACCTTTTTTTTTTTTTGTTGCTTCCCCGCATGGAGACTTGTTCACTTGTTAAGTCACATTGGCAGGTCTAGGGAGTTAGAGAAGGGTTATGTTGGGTTTTGGACACAAAAGTACTGCGTAAAAAGAAGCCTAGGAAAATCGGCTTTGGAACAAAAAGGCCTATCATGCTATAGAGAGAAAGAGAGAGAGAGAGAGAGGGGCATCTACAAGGGTTATTCCCAACACTGTTTTTTCAAGGTTGGTTGTTCCAAATCTAGGAATTTTTTCACTTTTAGAAAAAATAGGGCAACTACATCCTCCTTAAAGTCCTAATCCTTGGATTTTATTTCTCAAATTATATTATTTATTTATTTACTTAAATTAGCGGATTGGTATTTGTCACGTGTTTGTAGTAGCGAAAAAAAATTAATAATACTGTTTTGTTAGAGAAAATTTTTTTGTCTTTGTTTTTGTGGGGATGTACCATTTAATAGTAAAAAGAAAAGAAATGAAAAGCTACCACAACCTGAGATAGGGAAATTTACTGGCTCCCACCTAAGGGTCATGTCACTCTCTACATGTTAGTATAGGGTTCTGCCTCTATAGGGCTAGGACAGGCTTTGGGTCACATGACTCTGACACTAGCCAAAATGTACGTTTAGGCTTTTTGGCTATCTGATCCAATATTGGGTTTTGTAAGCAAATTTTGAGGTCAACTTTATTTTTTACTTTTGAATTATCCTTCTAATTTTTTTATTTAAATACAACTTATTTTTTCTAAAAACTAAAAACACTATATTAAAATAATTTTTAAATATGTAAATAGTGCTGTGGGATCCATTTTTAATAAAAAAGTTGTTGAAAAGTAAAGTTTGTGGGTTCCATGAATAGTTTGTGGGTTCCACGAATGTGATGAAAAGTTACTGAAAAGTCAAATATATACTGCTACTGTTCATAAACAGTAGCATGAACAGTGAAATTTGTCCCCCTGAAATGCATGCTACAAAAAATAAAAATAAATAAATAAAACAAAAGAGAAAAACGCAAACACAGAACGCAACAAATGCTGGATCCAAACAGTCACTTAGAGCATTCTTATCAAGCATTGTATATGCTAAAAGATGCTTTTTTTTAGCATTTATAAGCCAAAAGCTCGCTCCATCAAAGATGGTGTATCTTAAAAATTTTGCAATACTTCTACAGTGCGCTCTCATTTTTTAGAGTACACTGTAGCTGTATTGTAAAATAAAAAATATTATTTTAAGACTTTCTCTCTCTTCTTCTCTTTAAAAAAGTATTTTATTTCTATCTCTTTTTATTCTTTCCTTCTTCTCTGTTCAGACCTGCCGTTCCTCTCTTCCTTCTTCTTTTTTTTTTTTTTTTTCCTTCTTCTTTCTTCTCTCGCTCTCTGAAATCGATCTCCCTGTGGCTCCCTGCTTGAAGCTATCTCACGAATTGGATTAGAACCAATGAAGCTACTTCCCTTCCAATTTTTTTCAGTGGGTTTCGATGGTGGGTCACGGTGGCGGTGATTTGTGGGTTTGATTTGGAGGCACGGTGGTGAGATCGGTGAGTGCGTGGGTTGAATCTTTGGCTTACAATTTTGTTTTGATGGCTGGTTGTTTTTGCTAGATGGTTGTGGTTTTACTTTTTTTTTTTTTCCTTCTTGCAATGGGTTAGATTAGCCACCGGTGAGTGCTTGGCTGAGATTTTTTTTTTTTGCAGTGGTTGGTTGTTTTTGTGGTGGTTGGGTGGTGGTTGGTTGTGATTTTGGTGGATGGTTGTGGTTATACTTTGGGTTTTTTCTTTTTCTTTTCTTCCTGTAGGTGGTTGTGGTTGCCACGGTGGTGCTGTGACTTGTGGTGGCGGCGGCTATGGTGGGTTGTGGTTGCTACAATGGTGGTGATGGCAAGCGGGGCGGTGGTAGGGGTGGTGGAAGAGGTGGTTGCTCTAGTTATATGTGTAGTTGTTTTATTATTATTTTAATGAGTAGTTTATATTATTTAAATGAAATTGTAAAAAATATAGAAGTTTTGATGTTAGATGAATCTTAAAATGGAGTGGTATAATTGATAAAGTAGGTTTTTGAGGTGTTAAATGCTAAAATTTTTGGAATCCTTGATGAGAATGCTCTTAGTGTTTGTTTGGCTAGCTTATTTTTTGTCAACTTATTTTACCATTCAGCTTATTTTTGCTATTATTTATGGATCACTGCACTTTTTGGTACTATTTATAGGTCTCACTGAACTATTTCAACTAACATTTACCTTTATCTATATATAGTACTTTCAGCAGAAAGTTTTCAATTTTAACAAAATAATCGAACCTCAATCAGACCCTAAAGCATTGTTTATAAACAATCCATTCAGTGTGTGCTTAGAGCATTACTATCAAGTGTGCCAAATCCCAAATATTTGGCATTTCGCACACCAAACACCAAAAACACACCTTCATGAGGTATGTTAAATGTGTCAAAAATTTGAGATATGCTACAGTATTGTGCATGGTACAGTATTGTGATAAATTTGGGATATGTTACAGTATTCAACTTTTTTTCTCTCCTCTCTATATTTTATTCAACTTTTCCTCTCTCTTCTCACATATTCTACCTGTGTTCTCTCTCTCTCTTTCTTCTTTAGATCAAATTCCCTCACCCTCACCAATCCCCTCACCCTCACAGATCAAGCCGTTGCCATCGCCTCTAGTTTGAAGACCTTATCGCTGCTGATCTGAAGCCGCCATCGCCTCCACTGATCTAAAGCTTGCTGATCTGAATTTGTTGATGATTTTGAGTTTTTTTGAAGGTTTTGTTGAGGTTTTTGGATTTGAAATTTGTTGGAGGAACCGGTGAGGTTATGGTTATAGTTTGTGGCGGTGGTTGTTGTTGTGACGGTGGTTGTTGGTTCTTAGGTGGTGGTGACTGCCACTGGATTGTGCATTTGTGTATTTGCTGAATTTTGGGTAAATATATTATTTTAATGTGTTGTAAATATTATTATAATATATAGAATTGAAGAATAAAACATTTGATAAATAAGATTGTGGGGGGATAAAAGCCCAACCTTACATATTGGGCCTAGGGCCCTATTTGAAGATTACTGTGTGTCCGAAGAGAGAAAAATGTTTGAGAAGGAGTCCATGTAGAAAAAGTATACCTGGAAATGAACGAGGAGTATAGTTCGAAGAGATTACCAGTGGTCCGAAGAGGTCATTCTCCTCGGATGCAAAGAGTCTTGATCAAACAGACACCTGAAAGGTTCAAGTAATCCTTCTAAGGATTTTAATGATAATGATAAGCCTCAGGCGCTTATGGAGAAGATAGGAACGAAGAAATATCTAGAAGACAAAATGCAACCACCACATTAAATGCATTGCAGCTACTTTTCTGGCCGCATTAATGTGGAGAAGACCCTTGAACAGTGCAATCTCAGCTGCTACCACTCACATGGGGTTAAAGAAGAGACTTGACATGACATGTACTCAAGTGGATGCTTAGATGAAGAACAAGTGGACGATGAAGATGATGGAAGAGGGTGCTATATAAAGGGAAGAGGCCTCTGATAATGGGGGATCGGAAAAAATCAGAATAAGTGCAAGAGAAAAACTTTACTGTAGCTCTAAGAACTATAATCATTGTTCAAACAATAATATATCTCTTCGGACTCCAATTTAATCAAGTTCTAAGTGTGTTTTTGTGCTTATTCATCTTTTAAATCCTTGCTAACCGTGGTCCAATTCATAAATAGCCCAGCTCTTTCACCCACTCTCTACAAATTTATTGTTTTGGGCTCATTGGGCTCACATCCCATATCTTTTAGGCTTGGGCGACAAATCGTGACCCTACAAAGATATTGTAAAATAATATGGTACAATGAAAAAGTAGACTTTTGATAAATGAGATATTGTGTTGAAGAATTGAAGAATAAATGAGATATTGGGTTTTGGGTAAATATATTATTTTAATGTGTTGTAAATATTATTATAATGTATAGAGTTGAAGAATAAAATATTTGATAAATGAGATATTGTAAAATGATATGTTACAATGAAAAAGTAGACTTTTAAGTGTGTCAAAACGGCATTTTTTATTGAACAATTACAGACGATTTTCTTTCTTGGTCCAGTTTACATGCACATATAATATTAAAGAAAAAAATTATATACATTGAGGATTTTCTTTTACGTGCCCCTATAAAAGGATACACATTATACGATTCCCCATTTCTCTCTAGTCTCAAGAAAGCTGCCTTGACAAAGGAAGTTTATGCCTTCCGATGTCTGTGGAGCTGCCTTAGCATAAAGAGGACCACTATGGAACAGTTACTTAACAAAGATGGCGTCATAGAGTGCTTTTGATGACTGCCTCCATAAATGTCAATTGGGAAGGTAGCTTTACAGATATGGAAGAAATAAACTTTCTACAATAGCAGCAGCTGTTAACAGTTAGTTTGGAATTGAGCGACACATTATGCGGGTCTCCAAAACGCTGATTCTACTACTGGGGAAATCAATATAGATGAATTCGCCTAGAGTCAATTACTGAGGGTTAGTCTTAATTTCCTTTTTGTTAATACTACTTTTTCATCGTTGTCAGTTTCTTTTCTAGATACGTTTGTTGCTTCTCTTATTTATTTATTTATTTATATCTTTTGTTTCCATGTCTTCTGTTTTGTATTTATGTTCGTGCCTAGTTGAAAACAAATACAAAACTCACGTATGAATCCAAATCACACAATGGAAAGAATAAAATAAATGAAAATGTGAAGATGAAAAACGTTGCATTTTGTCCTGTATGGATGGTCCGTTCCTTGCTGTTCTTGTTGTCTGGGCTTATTTATTCTGTGGCTTTCAGGTGGGAATGAAGTTTCTGGAATTTGTGGTTTGATTGACGAGGAAATTATTTTTCTTTGTCAGAATGATTTAAAGATAGAGAAGTACTAAAATAAGAATGGTAGTATGTTCGGCGGAATATGCTGTCCCAACAAAACCTTGAAGTATGAATATGTTGTTATGCAATATAATTTGTGTGTTGTATATTCGTGGGGTCAGTTATGTATTATTATTGTTAAGACATTTATCCTATTGCCCCATTCTGGGGTCAAACTTCATGTATTTTGAACATTGCCCCCGCGTGGCCCTGGATGTATGTTGACCTGCTTATGTAGCTTGTGTGACTAACATTTGGATTCTATGTATGGAAGAGAGAGAAGCATTTTAATATGGTAGTTAAGCGGCTAGGACATGTTGCACTGAATATTTGCCATTAATTTGAATGGTCACACACCTACATCATGCTTTAAGTAGTTGTGGAATATCATTTTCAACTAACATATGATAGTTATGACTCGTGGTACTGAATCTTGAAGTTATCTTGTTGTCCAGTAAAACTAATTAATGTCATGCCTCACTTGCTAAATCAAGTATGTGATCTGATCCTCTATGATCTTTTTCTGGGCATCGGTTTCTTGCATCTCTATCTATATGTTCAGTCTCTTTCAAGCTCATCAATGCCACTCAAAATAACGTTTGGATATGGAAGCTCAAGCTTTCCTCTAATAATTGTCAGGCATGCGTTTGAGGTTATAATCACTAAGAGAGAATTGTTTGCTTTTCTTGTTTCCCTGATAAACTTTATGACTCAAAAGCAATCGTTTGGTTTTGTTTGGTCAGAAATGTAAATACCAATTGGCACTTCTAAGGGAGTTATTGGTTTCTGAAAAGGCCTGAGAGCTGTGATTCTTGATTTCTTATCACGTTAATGTATGTCAGGAGGCTTCTTTTGTCAGTAAAAAAAACGTGTGTAGTATCATCACTAAATGGTCTTGTCAAATAACTCTAGTGTCTTGCTCTTGCATTAAAAAAAAAAGAAAAAAAAGAAAAGAAAAGAAGATACCGTTTAGGTTACAGTTTTGCTACTTGCGTTTTTTGAAAAAAAATGTATTAAAAAATAAAAAAGATGCTATATGAGTTAGTTACTGTGCTATACTTGAAGTCTCAAGTCTAACGCATTGGATTCTCAAAAAAAAAAAAAAAAAATGTCTGACGCATTGGGAGTGGTTTATTTTTTATCTGGGAATAAGGGAATAGGACCTCTTCAAATTACATAAATATCTCTGGCCCTCAATATTCATAAGTATATTTTTTCTTTTCTTTTCTAAATTGTATTTTTGTGTTGGCCGTTCATACTTCACAGTCGGGAGTCTTGGAGGATTCCTATATCATTTTATATCTTTAAATTTAAAGTAAAATTTTATTTAATTATATTAGTAAATTAAGTAGTCAGACTTGAGGATTCCTATATCATTTTATATATTTAAATTTAAAGTAAAATTTTATTTAATTATATTAGTAAATTAAATTTTTTGAAATATGTAAAATGATAGTAGGATTTGTCGAAATATTTAAAGTAAGTAGGATAATGTTTATTTAACTTTCGTAATTAACTAAGAATTTTATTTTTATCTTTAATCCATATATAATTAATCAACTAAATATATATATATATATATATTAGTCTATATTGCTGATTTTGAATATATATTTTAAATTATTTAATTACTAAATAAATTATAACATCATTACTATTTAATCTTGGTGTGGGGGTAAAAGTCCAACCTTACGTATTGGACCTAGGACTCTATTTGAATATTACTGTATGTCCGAAGAGAAGGCATTGGTCGAGATAGAGTCCATCTGAAAGAAAGATACCTGGAAATGAAGGATGAGTGTAGTCCGAAGAGATCACCAGTGGTCTGAAGAGGTCATTCTCCTCGGAAACAAAAAGCCTCAGCCAAGCGGATACCTGGGAGTTTCAAATAATCTTTCTAATGATTTCGATGATAAGGGTAGGCTTCAGATATGTATGGAGATGACAGGAACGGAAAAATATCTAGAAGACAAGCTGCAACCACCACATTAAATGCACTGCAGCTGTTTTTCTGGCCGCATTAATGTGGAGAAGACTCCTGAACAGTATAATCTCAACTACTACCACTCACAGAGAGCTAAAGAAGATACCTGATGGGACATGCACTCAAATGGATGCTTAGATGAAGAACAAGTGGACGATGAAGATGATGGGAAAGGGCGCTATATAAAGTGGAAAGGCCTCTGATAATGGAGATCGGAAAAAATCAGAATAAGGGCAAGAGAAAGACTTTACTGTAACTCTAAGAACTATAATCACTGTTCAATCAATAATATATCTCTTCGGACACCAATTCATTTCGTTTTTTACGTGTATGTTTAGGTTGGTTCATACTTAGGGGTTGTGGTTAACTGTTGTCAATCTCATAATCAACCTAACTCTTTCACCCACTCTCTACAAATTCATTGGTTTGGGTTAGGGCTACAAATCATGACCCTACAATTGGCGCCGTCTGTGGGAAGAGCTTGAGCAAAAGTGGGAGCAACAGTTGATAATGGCTGAACTAGGACAACAACCAGCAGAATCCAGGGCGTCCCAACACGTAGACCCTTTTCTCAATTTGGAGCAGAGACAAGATCGTGAAGGTAGTGTGCACACTACGCATATTGATCGAAGCCAGTCACATGGCGGAAGTCACGTGTCTCATGCAGAGAAGAACCAGAGTTTGCAACTAGAAATTGAAAAGCTAAAAAGGGAGCTGCGCCATGCAAAGAGGAAACGGATCTCTTCGTACTCTAATGAAGATTCAGATGACGAACAGGACGTCACTTACAAACAGAGATCTCGAACACCAGTTAGTGAATCCTTTTCCTACGAAGAAGAGCATCATCACAAGAGGCAACCTCGAAGCCCATCACGTGGAGGCGTGGGGAATGATGCTATGAGCAGGGCTTTGAATCAAATCTCTAGGTCACCTTTTACACGTAGGATCGAAGAAGCGAGACTTCCTCGGCGTTTCAACCAGCTGACGTTCACCATCTATAATGGCAAAACAGACCCTGTGGAACATGTGAGTCACTTTAACCAAAGGATGGCTATCTACTCCAGAGATAAAGCTCTGATGTGTAAGGTTTTCCCCTCCAGTCTTGGACCGGTCCCAATGAGGTGGTTTGACAGCTTGAAAGCAGACTCCATCAGTTCCTTCAAAGAGCTCACTCAAGCGTTTGGTTCTCGTTTTGTCACATGCCGAAGAGTGGCCAGGCCTTTATCTTCACTGCTATCCTTGAGCATGCAGGAGGGTGAGACCTTGAAGGCGTATTCAGATAGGTACTGGGAGATGTTTAATGATATGGAGGGCAACTCTGATGCAATGGCCCTCAGCACGTTCAAGCTCGGCCTTCCTACTAACCATGGTCTAAGGACGTCCTTATTTGGTAAACCAGTTACTAACATGCGTCAGCTCATAAACCGTATAGAAAAGTATAAAAGAGTCGAAGAGGACTAGCAGCAAGGGAAGGGAAAGGACAAGGTTATCCCCCAGGAGAGGAGGGATTTCAAGTCGGACTGTTACAATAGCAGCAAACCGCGAAGAGATTTTGCTGGGCAATCAGGATCAACAAATCCTCAAGCAATCAATATTGTATTCAAAGAGCTAGTACACCAAGTTTTGAAAAAGATCAAGAACAAGCCATTCTTTAGGTGGTCGAATAAGATGGTGGGGAACCCTGAAAGGCGTAATCATAATCTCTTCTGCCAGTACCATCAAAACCATGGGCATACCACGGAGAATTGCAGGAGCTTATGGGATCACTTGGACCAACTGGTCCGTGATGATAAATTAAGACACCTCTTGCACCACTCTAGTGAGGGATGGCATGCTCAAGTTCTGCCTCTCCGGTTTGCTTGGGGTGTGACTGCCTTCAGGTTTCTCCTGGTTTTTTCTTGGAGCGCTGGTCCCTTCTTGATCTCCTTGTTGGTCATTCGGTGCTGCATTCTTCTGGTGCAACTGTTCTTCTAAGTCGTGGTTTTGTTTGGTGAGACGTTCCACGGCGGCAGCGAGAGTTCGAACATGTCTCTCGAGGGCATTCGTGGGTGGTTCCTCTCCTTGAACGTCGTTAGTGGTTGCCATCGAGCGAGTGAGTACCATGCAACCCTTTAGTCCGGGAAACGATAGTATGGCTTACGAATCTCAACCAAGTTTCCCACAAACGGCGCCAACTGATGATCCCAAGAAATTTACCAATGGGCTACACGATACCTACGCGTTTGAACGTGAACCTGCACAATACGAAGAAGAAAAACCTCGCATGAGCACCGGTGTGGTGCCGGCCAAATACCCTCCGAAGGCTAAGTCAGAAATATTCTCACAACTCTAGAGTGCTAGAGAGGGTAAATTATGCATACCTTGATTTATAAGGGTATTGGGGCTTTTATAGTAGTAGGGGGTCGATGTCTCACCCTTGGTGCGGAAGTCTTTTCCTTATAGAAAGCATCCTGTAGAATCTTTTTTGTACTAGAATTTCATTTGTCTTCGGACTCTATGAAGTGTGTCGCAAGTATCCCATACCAAGGGCCTTTCTGCCTTTCTCATGGGCATTAGACCTGCCGATATTTCATACTGGATCCATTTTCACAGTTTTGGCAGATAATGGGCCCGTCCTCTATCGGCCCACAGTTGATGACCGTCAGACTCATCTCTAGTCCAAATTTTACCTCTTCAGTACACTTAGTGTGTTTGCATTGAGCAAGCACTGTAGCGGCAACAGTGCTTTGGTTTTGTGAAACTTTTTTTTTTCCCCTTTTTCAGTTTGTTTTGTTTTTGTGCTTTTTGTTTTTTGTTTTTTGTCTTTTCTTTTAGCTGACATTTATATTGTTATACTTACACAACAAATTTCACAATTATTGACATGTTAATTTCTTATCTTACAAGTCAAAATAAAATAATAAAATATGAGACTATAGCTAACCACAACTAAAAATAAATGTTTTAAAAAAATGTTACAACACTTATTGTTATCACAATAATTTCGCAATTGTTGAAATCTTAGTTTCTTATATATCAAATAAAAAAAATGTGAAATCCACAACATTTTAACATTAATTTCACAACAAATTATAGGTAAGCTATTATTGATGGATAGCATTGGAGCTATAATGCTTTTGGATTATTCAACTGGTACTGTAGAAGTTTTTTTTTTTTTTTTTTTCCAATAATCGGTTTGTGTTTTTTTTTTCTTTGAAATATTTGCTGGCATATATATTGTTATACTGACACAGAAAAGCGGGTATGCTGCTACAATGCTTCGACACTGTGCATCCAGAGTGTTGGCACTGTGCAGCAATGTAGCTTCGTGAGTCTTTTTTTTTTTTTTTTTTTTTCAACCCTTTTGTTTATTCAACTGGTACTGTAACTACAATGCCTAAAGTTTTTTTTTTTTTTTTAGTAATCGGTTTGTGGTTTTTTTTTCTTAAATATTGGTGTAAGCTGACATTTATATTGTTATATTGACACAACAAATTTCATAATATTTTCACAATTATTGACATGTCAATTTCTTACAAGTCGAAATAAAACAATAAAATATGAGACTGTAGCCAACCACAACTGAAAATAAATGTTTTAAAAAAATGTTACAACACTTATTATTATCACAATATTTTTACAGTTGTTGAAATCTCAGTTTCTTATATATCGGCTATGCCGACAGTAGCAGCAACAGTGCTTTGGTTTTGTGAGTACTTTTTTTTTTCTTCGATTTGTTTTGTGCTTTTTGTTTTATTGTCTTTTCTTTCAGCTGACATTTATATTGTTATACTGACACAATAAATTTCACAATATTTTTACAATTATTGACGTGTCAATTTCTTACAAGTCGAAATAAAATAATAAAATATGAGACTGTAGCCAACCACAACTGAAAATAAATGTTTAAAAAAAAAAATGTTACAACACTTATCGTTATCATAATATTTTCAAAATTGTTGAAATCTCAATTTCTTATATATCAAATAAAAAAAATGCTAAATCCACAACATTTTAAAATTAATTTCACAATAAATCATAAATAAGCTATTATTGATAGATAGCACTGGAGCTATAGTGCTTTTGGTTTATTCAACTAGCACTGTAGCTACAGTGCCTAAAGTGTTTTTTTTTTTTTCGAAATATTTATATAAACTGGCATATATATTGTTATACTGGCACAACAAAGTAGCTATGTCGCTACAGTGCTTCGGCACTGTGCATCCAGAGTGTTGGCACTGTGCAGCACTGTATGGTTTCGTGAGTCCTTTTTTTTTTTTTTTTTAGTAATCGATTTGTGTTTTTTTTTTCTTTTAAATATTGATGTAAGCTGACATTTATATTGTTATACTAACACAACAAATTTCACAATATTTTCACAATTATTGGCGTGTGAATTTCTTACAAGTCAAAATAAAATAATAAAATATGAGACTGTGACTAACCACAACTGAAAATAAATGTTTTGAGAAAATGTTACAACACTTATTATTATCACAATATTTTCACAATTGTTGAGATCTCAGTTTCTTGTAGATCAAATAAAAAAAATGCTAAGTTCACAACATTTTAACATTAATTTCTACCGTGCCTAATTTTTTTTTTCCCCAGTAATCGGTTTGTGTTTTTTTTTTTCTTTTAAATATTTATGTAAGCTGGCATATATATTGTTATACCAATATAACAAATTTCACAATATTTTTACAAATATTGAAGTATCAATTTCTTACAAGTCGAAATAAAATAATAAAATATGAGACTGTAACCAACCACAATTGAAAATAAATGTTTTGAGAATAACAATAACAATGTTATCAACTTAAAACCAATAATAACTTGTCATTTAGAATTTGTTCTAAAAATATTATGAATGTAGCATTTCTCTCAAATAAAATTTAAAAAAAAAATCTATTTGGATCCTAAAAATGAAGATATTGTGAAAATATTGTAATATTTTGTTGTATTCTTATACTTTTTTTTTAATATAATCAAATTGGGTGGGCTAAAATTTACGGTTTCACACACAAAATGTCAAAATTTATATTAATTTTCTCACTACTGGACAGCAGCACGTGCCATGCACGTGCAGCCAAGGTTAGTATAAAAAGAAGAACAAAACAAAATAAAACGGTAAAACCCTCATTTGGTTCCAAATCTTCCGATTTCTTAGTTCTAAGTCCAAACCCTCAAAATGGACGACCCATTTGCATTCATTATGGAGCTCTGCCACATTTCGGCCTCGCAAGAGGAGCGCTTACGCCACTGCGGTTTTGCCCGAGGAATCGACGGATGCTCCAACCACGATGCCAACGAAGACTCTGACGACTTGACCCAGCCCCTGGAAGTGGAAGTGGAGTCCACGCCGATCGTCATGGTGTCTCTGCCAGTGACACTTGAGGAGGAGGAGAAGAAAGACGATAGTACCCCTCAGGACCTGTTCCAGACCCCAACCGAGGGTTCCCTACTCACCAGCTCGGAAAAACAGCAGCCACCGGTGGCCGCCGATGATTCGGCGTTCGACGGACCACGCGCTCTCGAGCCCAATTGTATGGATGGCGATGAGGCTGTTGATTTGGGGAAGGACTCTGAATTGGAAGAAGACGAGAGGTATCTTGCAGCCTGTCTTCTGACTCATTTTTAGCTGCTTTGTAAAAGCGCACAATTTTATTCACTAATTCTAGGTTACTTTTGCTGTCGTTTATAAACTGATTAATAAATAGAGTTAAATCTGAATTCGGATATCAATCCATAACAAAACAATTCCTGTTTATTTGCTATCTTCATTGTTTGACCATGCGATGAGGGTTATTTGAACTTGATGCTGAATTGGATCAAACTGCTCTTATCTAATAATTTGTCTCTATCACACCTTCAGCCCATATCTAATGATTTAGTCAATAAAATCTTTACTTATCTATGAAATATATATATATATATATATATATATATATAATTCTTCAAGTGCTTCCTTCTTTGTTTCTCACCCTTTTTACCCATTCTCATTTTCTTTGCTACCTAGCTATTTAGGTATAACTTATTTATAAAAAAAAAGCTATTTGTGTTTAACATGTTTTTCAAACAGTTCGGTACTAGTTTCTGAACAGTTGGAAATCTTGGTGGTGGTATTGAGTGGCCATAGTTTCTTAGCAAGATTAAGTTCAACATTTTTTTTGCCTTGCAGTGCCTGGAAGGTTACGGAAGCGACATAAGCAAGTGCCAGTTCTACATGGACATGCTGCACCATTGCGCCAAAACTCAGGCACCTTGAGTGCTTGAACTTGATCATGGTGAAATTTCCCTCTAGTTTTAAATCACTGAAGAATGCTAGTAGTGTCAGGTTATTTTGTGTGTTCCAGTTAAGAGGATGGACCTGAATATTCTCTGGTGGAACTTTATCATGTTCTGAAGAATAACTCCTTAGAAACTCTTTTGAGTCTATTTAGTAGACTTTGCTTATGTGATATTTTGCCTGAATTTTATGAATCCTGTCCAGCATGTCCAGCATAACATTTTTTAAGGGACCTACTTGATGTTGAGCTGAAAATCAAAACTAGGAACTTGTCTACAGTAGGAAACAAGAGAGTAGTGAATGTTTTTAATAAATTTACACAACTTGATGAAAACGCTTGTATTGGAAAATGTATTTCTAAGGATGTTAGGCCTATGAGCTATGAAGAGGCCAAAAATATTGCCTATATTGTTCGCTGTTTTGAATGAGGGTGAGGTTGCAATTTTTTCATCACTGTTTGTGTCATGAAGAGAAAGGATTCCTCTTGAGTTTTTTTTTTTTAAAAAAAAAAAAAAAAAAAATGTTTTAAAGCTTCCTAAAATTATAGGTTGATGGGATTACCATAAGAGCAGTTATGCTCTAGGGTGGAAAATTTTTTATGTTGTTAAGAAGCAGCATGTTGAATGTAGCCTAAATGTGAGATGGACGATAATATTGGGGTGAAATTATCCCTGCCTAAATCGTTTGAAGGTAAGGGTGATTCTTATTAATGGAAAAAAAAAATTTTATTTCAATACATTATAAGTGGAAGGAGGCTGGAAGGGGAGAAATTCAAATTTTGGATGCTTCAATCGCAAGAATTAGGTGGTGCCAATTTAGCTATAGGTTATTGGCTAAATGATTGATGTAAATACTAAATAGAAAGTACAAAGAAGGAGAAAGAATAACTGAATAAGTGACCTAAAATAACACCTATAGAAGTAGTGAAGATGTGTCAATTAGGAATGTGACTAAGTATATGATTTTGATAGGATAGGATAGTAGACAACTTAAAAGTGCATCCTACGATTTAAACTTTACATAAAAATCCTGTCAAACTTGTGATCTCATTCTCTAGGTGTGGGCAATTACTCAATATAAAATACATTTTCAAGATGTGATTCTACTTGAACTTGAAAAATGCAAGTTTACAGTCAATAGTATTATAATTTAGTGGCATTGACAAAACTCCTTCATAAGGAAAATCTAGGTGCAAATCCTCATTTTCTATTTAGTATAATAGTTAAATTATCATTAAAATTAATATTTGGCCAGTATTCATTCACGGATATTCATATCAAAGAAGCTATTCTTTAGTTTTAGTTTTAGCTCTATCTTATTATGAATCATCTATCACTTTCCTTGAACTTACGTACAGAGGCCGCACAAGCCTACAATTCTCTTCTCTTCTCCATACAAAAAAGAATAAAATTAGTCTAGTTTTATTTTGGGCTATTATGCCTTTTGCATATACCTTTTAGTTTATATTTAAAACGGAAAAATGTATATTTACTGGTGGGGTTTTATGATATGTAATTATCATGAAAGTTGTGTTCTATGGGGTTACAACTTGCAAAAAACCCTTTCTGAGTCTTCAAATAGAAATATAACTGCTAAAACAAATGCCTGCGATTGGAATCAACAACGCACTTTCTGAGGACTTTAGTTGTACTTTCCATTTGCTAACATTAAAAGCTATTCTTCTTTGAGCTGATATGCTTCTTCTACTACTGCTATTCGTAACAATTAGAGTTGTCATTAGTAAGGTCTTTTCTTTTTTTCTTTTTTTTAATAACAGTACTTGTGGGGCCAAGGAATCCTACGGCCCAGCCCACTTCGTTCCTGGGCCGAAGGCCTGAGCCGAGGAGGCACCTAAAATCCGAGGAGGAAAAGAAGAAGCCCAGGCGCACAGTTGGCCAGGCCGAGGACGACCCCATCATCGGACATCCGAGAACTTAAGGCAACCAGCAAACACTTCCAAGGAAGCTTTCGTGACTATTCAAAGGGCCGAGGGGGAATACCATGCGCCTGCAATACAAATCTGATGGAGGGACAAGTTCATGACAAACAGTCACCTCCACATTAAATGCCCCTGACTACCGCCCTGGCCGCATTAATGAGGAAAGGACTTCGCACCAGTGCCACCTTGGTTGCCACGACCCACAAAGAGAGTGGGAGGCGGCTGAAAATTGGCCCTCACGGCCTCGTCCCTGCCATGGTTAGCCTTAAAATTGGCCCTCACGGCCTCGTCCCTAGCCCACTCGGCCACCCTCTTGGCTTCCTCGGCAGCAGCCACCTTCTTGGGCAAATCAGCAAGGAGCTCCTTTGCAATCTTCAGCTGCTGCTCCGTCTCACCCAGGCGCTTTGACTGGTCTTCGGCCTATTTCTGGAAGCCGGCGAGGCCTGACAGTGCGTTGTTCCGAGCACTGGTCATCGCCCTCAACTCCTCCCGGGCCTTGGCAAGATCAGCCTTGGAGTTTTTAAGGGTCCGAGTGGCATCCAAGCGTTTCTCACGCTCCACATCCATGGCTTTCCCCTGATCACGGGCCACGTCCTCTAACCTATAAGTGGCCTAAACGGCCTGCCAAACAAAACGAGTACACAGTCAGCCGAGCTGAGAAAAGGGGAAGAAACAGCTGAAGCTAGAAAAAATTGTAAGTGTTGAGGAACTTACCATTCCTAGGTACCGCTTGAGGCAGAGGAAGACCTCTCCGCTCCTCATAGTCCCCAGCTCCGCCATGTCAGCTGGGAGTAGCAGGCACCTTTCCAGCGCGTCGGCCACGTACGCGCCTTCGCCCTCTTTGAAACCCTAAGGGAGGAGTCTTCCCTTAGCGGCCCCCCATGGAGCATTGGGGTAGGAAGCCAGGCCTAAGCCTCAGGCTGGGCGCCAACCTGTTTATCCTGGCCTCGGGAGCCTATCTTCAGCTGTTTGGATGGCCGCCAAGTATCATCCTCCTCCCGGAGGGACGCGGACTTTTCCTCAGCCGGCCTTTTGCCCTTATCCTTTTTCTGCTTGGGATCAGAGGGCTCGTGCCTAGAAGGCAGACTCGTCTAAGGCGGAGAAGGAGGAGGTCTTGACTGTGTGGGAGCTGACCTGCCCCGGGCAGAATGAGCCTTGGGAGGAGGGGGAGGAAGCTTTGGTTCAGACTTCCCTGGTTGGCCTTCAATCAGATCCAACAGGCTAGATTGGGGCCTCTTCTTGTAACCCATTTTTTGCCGGGGAGGGGACTTGGACGCTGGGAAGTCTGCTTCTGTCAGACGAGGATCGCCCAGGTCTCCTGGAGGGTCCTCGGACTGGTGGACTTGTTCAAAAACGTCAAACTCGTCCTCGGCAGGGCCAAAATCGGCAACTTCCACTTCCCTCTCTAGCCCTTCTTCGGCGGGCTACGAAAGTCTAAGGGAGGAGGAGGGACCCGCAAGTGTTACTCCTTCTGATGTGGAGGGTTCCTCGGGGAACTAGAACCCGTCCTCGGTCACGGTTATTTTTCGAAGCCGAGGATCCTTTGCTCTGATCACGTACTTCGGTGCCGCGAATGACTTTTGAGCCGGGTCGTATCCTAAGATCTGGTGAGCGGCCTTAACTTGATTATCGGCTTCGTTCACGAAAACCTCCGCCCTCAGCGCCTTCTGCAAGTCTTCCCGGTTGATCAGACTGAAGTGGCGCGTAAAGGCGTTCGGATCTGCAAAAGAAGACACATTCACATTAATAACCAAACGGTACAAAAGAAACAGGCGAATTAAAGAAGGGAACTGATTAGGGTCCATTTTCCCACTGCTCCACCTGGGGTCCCCTCCATCGTTGGGCAGTGAAGGCCATCGTGCCACTCTCCAGACACGATGAGGAAGTCCTAGTTCAGCCCCTTGCTGGACTCAGGGAGGCACTAAATGAGCCGGACCCTGTCATCCCTGGTCTTCAGGTAGTACGACTTGCCCTTTAGGCACTGGAGGTTGTAACACCAGTTTACGTCATGGTGGGTCAACCTCAACCCCATCTTCTCGTTCAGGGCGTCCACACAGCCCAGAATCCTGAAGACGTTGGTGGCACACTGAGTGGGGGCTAGCCGGAAGTACGACAGGTAGCCCCTCATCACCGGCCCCATGGGTATTCTCATGCCACCTTTAATGAAGGCAACGATGGGAATCACCACCTCACCCTCCTGCCTCCGAAAGCGCCACTCGCCCTCCTCACAATACCTCAAGCCCACGTTGCTGGGTATCTTATAATCGGCGATGAATTTCTCCATCGCCTCCTCAGTGTAAACGTATTTCTTAAATCTACCCATCCCAAATGATGCCTAAATAAGCTAAGAAAGAGCAAATGAAAGAGAAGGAAGAATAGAGAGGAAGAAAATACGAAGAGAGATAGAGTGACTTACAGAAATGAGTAGAAGCTCCTCAGACAAGCTTTTTATGCTGGAGATGTAGACTCTTGGATGCGAGTAAACAGAGGGACCGGCCTTTCGAGTGGGTATTTATACCCCAAATCAAGGAGCCGCGCGGGTTTTCCCGCCCATAAATGTTAGGCGAATCCCCACCATCGGATTATCATCCTCCCGTTGAACGTGGGGAGCACAGAGCCGTCCTGATTTAATGAAGGGCGCATTGCGCGCTTCGAGGCGCCATTAACACGTCTGGGGCAGTTGAAAAGACTCCAGTACTAACAGAGGGCCAAACTCGATGGGACGCGTCGCAGGCCCGAGGATATCAAAATCCTCCTTTCCGCCCGAGGGTGCGGATAGCAAGATTTTGAGGGGCTATTGTGGGGCCAAGGAATCCTACGGCCCAGCCCACTTCGTTCTTGGGCCGAAGGCCAGAGCCGAGGAGGCACCTAAAATCCGAGGAGGAAAAGAAGAAGCCCAGGCGCACAGCTGGCCAGGCCGAGGACGACCCCATCATCGGACATCCGAGAACTTAAGGCAACCAGCAAACACTTCCAAGGAAGCTTTCGTGACTATTCAAAGGGCTGATGGGGAATACCATGCGCCTGCAATACAAATCTGATGGAGGGACAAGCTCATGACAAATAGTTACCTCCACATTAAATGCCCCTGACTACCGCCCTAGCCGCATTAATGAGGAAAGGACTCCGCACCAGTGCCACCTTGGTTGCCACGACCCATAAAGAGAGTGGGAGGCGGCTGATACGACGGGCACCTGAGCAATGTCCTGTTCGCTCAACAAGTGTAGGGCTAGGATTGGTTGGGTAAAGGGTATATAATGTAAGGGAATCCCTCTTGAGAGAGGGGGGGGAGGGGAGTTGGAGGGGAAAGAAAAGCCTCCTCGGCCCATGGCCGAGGAGCATCCCCCAGTTGTAAACTGTTCTAAGTATTTCTTCAATAAAAGAGAAAGGAGTTCACGCTTCGTGAGTGCCGGCCAGCGCCTAAACCTTCGATCCACTCTCTACAAATTCATTGTTCTGGGTTCGTTGGGCCTTTGACCCATATCCTTTGGGCTTGGGCAACAAAAGCAGACCCTACAGTACTCTAGACTCTTTCAGTAAAAAATCTACAGCTATTACAGATATCAACATCCCCTTTAGTCAAGCTTAACGTTTTACCTTGAGCCCTGCAAAAGGGAGACCCAACTCCACCTTCCACACACCCTCCCAGGCTTCCCCTCTCAATAAAAACTCCCGTACATTTTTTATGTTGCTTCCCAACACCAGTCAGCCTAAATCTACCTCCATGCTTTTCATAACACACGCCTGTCTTTTTCCCTGTGGGTCCCATTGGGCGTTGAAATATCAGGTGCGTGGGGACTTATTCACTTGTTAAGTCACATGGGTAAGGTTGGGGAGCTAGAGAAGGGTCATGTTGGGTTTTGGACCCAAAAGTACCATATAAAGACTAGCCTGGGAAAATCGGCTTTGGAACAAAAATCCTATCATGCTATACAGCAGAGAGAGAGAGAGAGAGCGTGGGGACTTATTCCCTTGTTAAGTCACATGGGCCTGAGAAAAAAGTACTGCATAAAAAGAAGCTTGAGAAAATCGGCTTTGGAACAAAAATCCTATCATGCTATCAGCAGAGAGAGAGAGAGAGAAAGGCATCTAAATGACCACTCAATATCTATCTTCTGCAGCCTAAACTTTTAGGCTCTCTTCAAAAGACCCAACTTTCTTTGAAAAGCCTCAATCTCTCTCTCTTAACGTCAGTTTCTCTCTGAAGATTTCCCACCGAGTTTTGGGGGCTAGCAAAATAAAAAAGGAAACTTTTCACACACACTATCCGAATCGGATGTGAAGCAGTGGAAAGGTGACATGATGGATGAGGGTATGGGAAATTTAGAGCCGTTACCAAGGGAGGGGTGTGATATTTCTGACAAGATGAGGGAAGAGGGGAGTAAAGTAATAGGAGTACCGGGCTCTGAGGTTCAGATAGCTACAAATAGAGACTTTTTGAACATTCACGTGTAGGTGATGTAGTACAGGAAAAAGGTGAGGAGAGGTATGTTAAGAATGGAATTTTGGAGTTGGTATCGAGAGGGAGTCTGGTATCTCAGAAAAGCCTGGGGAAGCGAGTAGTAAAGCAGTGGGACTTTTTCAACCAGCGGTCACATGAGCCTTTGTCTAAAAGTGCCAGGTCAGCTAGACTCGCATTGGCTGATTTCTCTAATTTTTCTGTCACTCCCACGTGCTCCCTTACTCCACAAAAGCCCTGTTGGACACGTATAAATCGTGGGTACACCGAAAACTTTGAAGTATGAATATATTGTTCTGCAATATAATCAGAACTTTGAAGTATGAATACGTTGTTCTGGAATATAATCTGTGCGTTGCCCGTTAGCGGGTATTATTGTTCGGTCACGGTATAGACATGTATCCTATTGTCCATTGTCTCACAAAGGGAGGTGTGAGAGGCGGGACCCATATATTGTGGAGATCACCTCTTTGTAAGGTGTGTGGGTTCTCTGTGAGGTGCCCAGCATATATGCCGGGTACAGGAGATGCCCATCTTTTGTATATTCAGCTCTACAGGTATGAAGCATCTTGGGACTTTTTGACAGTACCTGTTTTTTTTTTTTTTCCTTAAATTTTATTTAAGGTAATGTAGACTGCCTTCAAACTTCGAAGTCTTTTATGCCTAATGTATAAAATTTTTATTATATAAATAACACTCCCCTTTTATTATAGTTAAAAATACCCTAAGAGCATATATTAGTAAAAACCTTATTCAAACAACCATCAAATGTGCATTCTCAAAAAAAAAAAAAAAAAAAAAAAAAAAAACTCAAAAAAAAAAAATCAATAGTAACTTCTAAGAGTATTCACAGCCCACATCTATAATTTTAGCTATTTAGCACCATATTTACACACGTACTGCAGCAGTGGATCTATTTTAGCTTTCAACACAATAAAATAATATAAACATCACAATAAAATAATATAATCACTACAATAAAATAATATATCTCACTAGTCAAAAAACATCCACAACACCAACCACAACCACCACTACCATCAACCACCACCGCCACCGCCATTCATCAACCAGAGAAACCCAACCACCATTCATCAACCATCAACAAACCCCATTCATCAACCATCAACAAAATCAAAACCCATTCATCAAAATAAAAATCGAACCCATTATCAACTATCAAATTAGCCAAAAGCCACCACGAAACCAAAGAAATCCAGCCACCATTCATCAACCATCAACAAACCCCATTCATCAACCATCAACAAAATCAAAACCAATTCATCAAAATAAAAATAGAACCCATCAACAAAAAATCTAGTCACGGCAACAACGTTGTTTTGTCAATCACGGCGAAAAAAATCAAAACCCATCATCGGCGATCATGGGTCTTGGTGTTTGAGACGGAGAAAGATTGAGAGATAGAGTAGAGGAAAAATGAGATAGTAGAGAGATAGGGGCAGAGAACGAAGAGGCTTGGGTCGGCGTTGTCAGCGCTGGGCAGGGCGATTGGCGGCTGGGACAGCGTAGGTCTGATGCGATTGGTGGCTGGTACGGCGTTGGTCTGAGAGAGATGGGTAGTTGGGGCGGCGTGGGTCTGAGGCAATCGGTGGTTGGGATGGCTGGTGGGTCAAGCTTCGGTGGGAGTTGAGAGAGATGGGCGGTGGATTTGAGACTGGAGTGGAGAGAGATGGGCGGTGGATTTGAGACTGGAGTGGAGAGAGATGGGCGGTGGATTTGAGACCGGAGTTGAGAGAGATGGGCGGTCCAAGAGAGATGAGCTTCAGAGTATGAGAGTGAACGAGAGAGAAGAATGAAAAAGAAATGGTGTTGTGGATTATTTTAATCAAGCCGATGAATAAAATAGTAATTTTTTTTTTTGGCTCTCATGAACAATGCAAATCTAAAGATAGATGTGCACTGTAGCAGTGGAGCTAAAAAAAATAGATTTAGCTCCACTGCTGTGTGCTGATTTTGGGGATTTGAGGAGCTAAATTATTGCTATATAGCAATATACCTACACTGCTATGAATGCTCTAAGGAGATTATTGGTTTTCTCCTAAAAAAGGCTATTTCTGATTCCTAATTTAAAGATTGAGTCATGTGACTTAATGATGTCACGAAAGCCAGAAGAAAAGCACACACGATACTCTTTTGATGGAACAGAAACTAAACTGTTAGTTCCTAGTAGTAAACCTCGAATCCATAAGGGGTTTTCCCTGAATTCACAAGGAGATAAAACTGGAATCCACCAGAAGAAAATTTGACTAAACATCTGTGTTTATTGATAATAGTCTATTAATAATTGTAGGGATAAAGGCCCAATTTTGTATGTTGGGCCTTAGGCCTTATTTGGGAATGTGAGCGTGTCCAAGAAGGGGTAAGTAATTGATAAAGACCCCAAGTTTAAAGTTACGTAGGGAAAGAACGGAAGAAGGATAGTTCGAGGAGGAACTACTCCTCGGACACGATCAATACAGGTCAATTTTGTATTTCATCAATCTAGGTGACCTTCCAGGAAATTTCCACGATAAGGATGAGATTTTAATAATACTTGCTTATTCATCTTTTAAATCCATACTGGCCGTTGTCAAGTTCATAAAAGGCCTAATTCTATCACTCACTCTCTACAAATTTATTGTACTGAGTTCATTGGGCCTATAATCCATACCGTTTCGACTTGGGTTACAAATCATGACCCTACAATTGGCACCGTCTGTGGAAAGAACTTGTGTGTGAGTGAAGATAACGGTTAGCTATGGCAGAACCAGGTCCACAACAAGTACAATTGAGGGGATCCCAACATGGTGACCCTTTTGTTAACCTTGAGCAGCGAGGTGATCATGAAGGAAGTGTACACACCACACATACTGATAGGAATCAACCTCAAGGTGGAAGTCATATTTCCCATGCGAAGAGTAACAGGGGCATGCAACTGGAGATTGATCAACTAAAGAGGGACTTACTCCATGCAAGAAGGAGAAAAGCTTCCCCTAACTATGATGTCTCCTCTAAGGATGAAAAGGACATAAGTTATAGAAAAAGGTCCCGAACCCCGCCCAGTGAGCCTTTCTCTACGAAAAGGAGCGCCATCACGAGTGGCGGTATAGAAGCCCGCCACATAAAGGCGTAGGAAATGATGCCATGAGTAGAGCCCTAAACCAAATCTCCAAATCGCCTTTCACATGTAAGATTGAAGATGCAAGGCTCCCTCGGCATTTTCATCAGCCAACGTTCACCATTTATAACGATCGAACAGATCCTGTGGAGCACGTGAGCCAATACAACCAGAGAATGGCTGTATATCCCAAGGACGAGGCCTTGATGTGCAAAGTCTTTCCATCTAGTTTGGGACCCGTCGCGATGAGATGGTTCGACGGTTTGAGGGCTGAACTACTGAAAGGCAAAGCCCGGAAAAGAAAATTGTTCTGATGTGAATAGACAGAAAATTTAAAAGAACTGATGTGAATGGTCTAAGGGGATTATTGGTTTCTAAAAAAGGCCTAAGGAGCTTTGAATCCTGATTTCTTATCACATCAACGTGTGTCAGAAGGCTACTTTTCTTAGTAAAAAAAAAGGCAAAAACCACATTTTCGTCTCTACATTTTCACGCAATTCCCACTTTGGTCCCTAACTTTTTTTTCCACCACTTTTAGTCCCTATCCTGGAAAACGCGTCTCATTTTTGTCCCTACCGTTACATCAGAGACGGAATTTGCACAGCTGGCAAACGGAATGCATGGTTGGCATATGGAGCGCTTACATGACCATTAAAATAATAATAAAATGTTTAATTAACATTTAAATAATGCCACATCAGCATTTTAAATATTAAAAAAAGTCACGTTAAAAAAAATTAAAACAAAATTCTAAACATGTGATTTTTAAAACCAAATCAAATAAAATATTTAAAATAAAATTTTCATTTCCTTTTATTATTTTCTTCAGAAGAACATATTCATATGTGGTTTTTGTGTTCTTCCCCAAGAACAAGACTGTTCATATTCATGTTCCTAGCAAATTAATTCTTAGCTTCTTTTCATTTATCTGTCTTTCTTGTACTTTCTTTAAAGCCAAACACATCAAAAATCAGATCAATAACAGTTAAATAAAATAAAATTTAATTAAGCTTTTTCTTGGCAACGTCAATCTCAAGATCTGAACATTTTTCTCTCCTAATTGGTAATCCAGAAAATTCTCATTCCCTTTTCACAAACCCAACAAATTCTCATTCATAAACCCAAAAAACTCCCTTTCACAAACCCAGAAGATCCTTTCTCAACACACACAGCAAATAGTCCTTTCACAAACCCAAAAACTCAGAATATCCCTTCTCAACAGATACAGCAAATGAGTTTTTCAAATTTGTCAAAAATTAGAAACAAATAAAATAAACCCAAGATCAGCTTCAAATCCTCTTCAAATTCAATCCCAAGATAGAGAGGGTGAGATGAGAAAGTGAGGAGGAGAGGAAAACGTGGGCCTTCAGATCTACTTGAGACCCATATCACACACCACATACGAAAATTGACCCACCACCTGTTTTAAGAAAAGTAGTTAACAATGTTTAGACGTTTTTAAGAACTGACCCACCACATTTGAAATAGTTAACTGACCCACCCGTGCAAGCACACATTTGAGATTGCAATTTTAAGAAAAATTGAGTCATGTGCTTAAGTGTACGTAACTTCCTTTTTCTTTTTTTTTTGATGGGAACGTAACTTCCTTTTAAGAAAAGAAAAAAGGGTACTTTTCTTAGTAAAACAAATGTGTACAAGCACACATTTGAAAGACTAATCACACTGTCAGTTAAGGCTAGTCACACCTATAAAATAGTGAGTCATGTGACTTAAGTATTGGCTACAACCTTCTAGTCTATCAGCAGACCCGTGCATATAAAGTATATCTCTTTGTGGTGCTGTGATCAGAGAAAATATGAAATGCTTAGTGAACATAAGTCTCCTGACACACTTTTTTGATTGAGAAAGGTAGTCTCCTGACACGTTGCCAAGCCAGATTTGGTATTTATATTTGAAACAAAACAAAACAGCCATAAGAACTGAGCCACCACATTTGAAATAGTTAACTGACCCACCCGTGCAAGCATACATTTGAAATAGCAATTTTAAGAAAAATTGAGTCATGTGTACGTAACTTCCTTTTAAGAAAAGAAAAAAGGGTACTTTTCTTAGTAAAACAAACGTGTGCAAGCACACATTTGAAAGACTAATCACACTGTCAGTTAAGGCTAGTCACACCTATAAAATAGTGAGTCATGTGACTTAAGTATTGGTTACAACCTTCTAGTCTATCGGCAGACCTCGTGCATTTAAAATATATCTCTTTGTGGTGTTGTGATCAGAGAAAATATGAAACTCTTAGTGAACATAAGTCTCCTAACACACTTTTTTGATTGAGAAAGGTAGTCTCCTGACACATTACCAAGCCAGATTTGGTATTTATATTTGAAACAAAACAAAATAGCCATAAGAACTGACCCACCACATTTGAAATAGTTAACTGACCCACCCGGGCAAGCACACATTTGAAATAGCAATTTTAAGAAAAATTGAGTCATGTGTACGTAACTTCCTTTTAAGAAAAGAAAAAAGTGTACTTTTCTTAGTAAAACAAACGTGTGCAAGCACACATTTGAAAGACTAATCACACTGTCAGTTAAGGCTAGTCACACCTATAAAATAGTGAGTCATGTGACTTAAGTATTGGCTACAACTTCTAGTCTATCAGCAGACCCGTGCATCTAAAGTATATCTCTTTGTGGTGTTGTGATCAGAGAAAATATGAAACGCTTAGTGAACATAAGTCTCCTGACACATTTTTTTGATTGAGAAAGGTAGTCTCCTGACACATTGCCAAGCCAGATTTGGTATTTATATTTGAAACAAAACAAAACAGCTATAAGAATTGACCCACCACATTTGAAATGGTTAACTGACCCACCCGTGCAAGCACACATTTGAAATATAAATTTTAAGAAAAATTGAGTCATGTACGTAACTTCCTTTTAAGAAAAGAAAAAAGGGTACTTTTCTTAGTAAAACAAACGTGTGCAAGCACACATTTGAAAGACTAATCACACTATCAGTTAAGGCTAGTCACTCCGAAACACCTATAAAATAGTGAGTCATATGACTTAAGTATTGGCTACAACCTTCTAGTCTATCAGCAGACCCGTGCATCTAAAGTATATCTCTTTGTGGTGCTGTGATCAGAGAAAATATGAAACGCTTAGTGAACATAGATGGCTGCTTTCCATATTTTCTAGAAATAGTGTCTGTTAACCTTGATTCTGAAAAGAATATAAGAACAGAGGCACTTTCTGCTGTGGCAGAGAAAGTGAATCGCCATTTTGAGGCCTTGAATTTAACCCCATTCGACATCCAAGAGATTTGGGTAGAAGTGAAGGAACATTGGAAGGTTTGGTCGGCATTTTTAAAAACTGTTGATGGAAATTGTATCGATTGGACCAAAGGGACAATAAAACTAAGTCATCCAAGCGAATGGGAGACAATACTCAGTGTTAGTCACCACTTTACTTTCTTCTTTGTTAATGTCATCTTCTCAGAAAAATTGTTCATACCGAAAACTTTTCTTAGTAAACTTCTCACCTCTCAGGCGCGTTGTAAATGTTATTTAAGTGATTTAATTTCTTTCATATTCATTATAGGCTGAAATTTTCTGATCATGCACTTTATTTTATATAATTTTTGTCGTGGTGTTAGTTTTTTGGCACCAACAGTACAATGTCCCATAAAAAAAATGGGACTGGATGTTTTTGGTTTCCCACTTCAAGAGGTAGTGTTTTGTATAATTGGAAAAGAAGTGTTGGCAACTTTTTGTAAAGAAATAAAAATTTTCCTTTAATAGTATAAATCTTCCTGGCCAAAAAAAAAAAAAAAGATGTATGAGCATCAAGTAATGGCTATGAACTTTCAAAATTAAAGAGAAACTTATTAATTTAATTAAGAGGACTTGGCAGTATTATTATGCTGAAAACTTATGTTGCATACAAAATCTCACAAGGCAAAATTCTATCAAGCATGGCCAAATTTTCAATTTTTACTATTTTAAAAAACAAACCCCCACACACATGCACATATATATAAGGAACGGTCTTGCTGACACTGCCACCGCCAGACATGTCTTTCTCTCAAATCAGTAAAGTTTTTAAATTTTGTTTTATAAACTCAACGGTTAGCTATATACACTTATCCCAAAAAAAAAAAAACTTAATGGTTAGGTATGGTATTTCAATTAACTTGATTTAGATTTGGGGTTACATTTGGTTGTTTTTTCTTATGAATGATTACCAGAAATTGATGGAGTTTTGATAATTTCAATTATTGGGCGCATTGCTCTCACATTCGTATTTCAATAATTTAATCAAAACTCCTTGTCCTAACCATATCCTTTTGCGAGAATATAACCAGGTGTGCTATTCATAATTCACCATCTGTTGTCTCTCTCTCTCTCTCTCACTCTCTCTCTCTCTTTAGGTTATGGAATTTTTTTATTTGTGGTTGAGATTTTCTTTCCTAATCTTCTTCTTCTGTTATGTTTAGAATTGGTTTTCTTTAGAGTATTTGTTTTAGTCTTCATATTTATATTGACAATTGTTTTTGTGTGATTGCATAATCTGGTGGATCCTTCTGCATTGCCAACATTTATGTTGAAGCAATGTAAGAAATCAAAAGCAGAAATTATGTGGAGGTATTACTTTGATATTGTATATGGAAGATGGAGTGCATCCATTTTTGGGTTGAAATTCCTACTTATTGTTGGATATTGTATATGGCAGATGAAGTGCATCTATTTTTGGTGAAAAATCAATGCTGGAGCCAATGTCCTTAGAGAGTAAAGCATGTTGGAGAAAAGAAATCAAATTGCTTTTATCTGAAAAAAATCATTTTCTCTTGCAACCTGTGTGATTTTGATTATGTTAATTTCCTCTCAAATGTTTTTTTCCTTTCATGATTTGATCGATAATGGTAACTCAACTAAGAAGTGATATACTTGATCAGTCTGTTTGAAATTTCCCTTTCTCCAAAATATTTCTCTTATGGTTTTATATTTCAGCAAGTGATCTAGTTACAGGCTCCCACTCCATGCTTAAGTGATCTTATATTGTCACCCTTTCTTGATTGGTTCATGTGATGACTTAATATTATTATAGAGTGGATTGGGGAATTGAACCTTTACTTAGCATTTATCAGCTTTTAGTGAGACAAAATCTTATTAGAATTCTGTCTAGTTCTTGGATGAAATTTATTTTACAACAATGATTTCGCTATCTTTTTAAATTCAATAGGGGGACCAATTTGATCATTACAAAGCAATCACCTATCTTTATAGATAATTTATAATATGATGAATGGCCCTTGGTGTATCAGTGAGACCAATTTGATCATAACAAAACAGTCACCCATCATAAATATATGATGAATAGCCCTTGGTGTAAATTATAATAAATTTGCTTGAATGGATTTCCAAAAATTTCTTTTTAGATGTTTTTAAATTTGAATTAAAAGTTCTTATGCTTGATGCAAAGTTCTTATGATATGTGTAATTATCATAGGGAGCAAAACATGATCTCCCCTCCTTGATTTTTCCAGGCACATACCTCATTTTAAATGAATCATAATAGACGAAATCATGTTTTCTTTTCCTTCTCGGTGATTTTTCCCATAGTACTTTGTTGCCAATATTAAAACCATACAAAGAGATTATGTTTTTAATTCCAAGTTCCTTCATTATTTTTTATGTTTGCAAGTATTATGTGAAGCATATCAAGTTTCAAGCGATCTACTGCGAAGAGATGCTTATCATTGAGATGGAAAAAATTACATATCTAGGTACGTTTTTTTGCTTGCACCAATGGAAATATTGTGAGTTGTCACATGCTCATGTTACTTCTCCTTTGTGTTTCATATTACTACTATATTGAAGAACAATTAGGATTCTACCATCAGAACAAAATTTGAATTTCAATTCTATTTCCTCTAATATATTGTTTAGTTTAATTTCTTTCTTTCACTCACATGTTTCATTGGATATGTCTGCGACCAAATTTTCTGATACCTCATTTATAGATATTAATTTTGATCAGTATCAGCATTTTAGATGTTTTCATACTTGACTTCTGTGTCATTTCCCTTGCTAACAGAATATTTACTTGCTAATCCCAACTCCAATCCAAGATCTTCTTTGCAAGCCTAGCTCTGAAAATTGTTAATGTTAAATGAAGTTAGATAGATGACTTGGAAATAGTTTGTACAAACCGAAGCGCCAATTTATACAAATTTTCATGGATAAAAGTTCTATCAATCTGGACAAACCCTAACCGTGGTAGAATAGGTTTCATCAGATCTCATATCTCTTTCCCCTCTATGCATATTATGATTCCAAGGCTTTGTTATTTTGCTTCTAAAATCACCGTTTATGTACATTGTAGGTGGAGAAGGCGTTCTTGATGCAGCCCAAGGTTTTCCCCAGGTAAGATCTCATGCTATGTCCCAGATCCTTTATTTTCTTTGAAAATGTGTGATGTTGTAGAGTGAGATTTAAGATTTGGAGTTGTTTCTTTTGATTTCTGATGTTTCCCTATGTAAACATTTGGAGTTTGTGTAATTAGCAGGAAAGCTGTTTAGTTACTTGAAAGTGGTTAAGAGGAAAAGTATTAAAGATCTGAATTTCGAACTTCTTTGATTTTACATCATGATTTTTTTGGAGGTGAGGTTTGCTTAGGTTTCCACCATCTCATAAATGCGCTTTTCTACTTTATTTCACTACTAAATTTGGTCATCTTGGTTGCTTCCTTTGTTCCAAACCTGTGCTATAATTTGGTTGGTGGTTTTGGTATGTGGCCCTATTTATAGGTTCTAGAGGTTAATATTTGCTATGTTGATAAAAAAAAACTTTTTGAAATTTAGTAATTTTGTTGTTAATTGCTTGTTTAGAGATGTAATTGTTCCTCACTCTTTAGGATTTTTTGTTTGTTGCGGTTTTGTATTGAGTTGTAATTTTGTTGTTGTTTGCGTCTATTATGTCTTTAAGGTTTTGCTCTCAGGAAGTTTTGTAGGGTAAGTGTCTGACCCACGTTTATATTAAACATGTTGGTGAGAACTTGATTATTTACATTTAAAAAGTTTTGTTGGGTATGTTTTTGACTTGTGTTTATATCAAACATGTTGGTGAAATTCTGCTTATTTACATTTAAGTAACATTATTTTCGGTATAATTGGCCCTTGGAGGAAAGTCACAATGACATCTAAAGCTCTAATGCTGAAAAGAATTTATAGACTCCTAGTTGAATTCTGGCTTGCCTTAAGAATTTGGGGTTGCAAATCAATTTTTGTCATCTATGTTGTCTTTCAAAATTTTAATTTATTCATCATATTGCTCTCCCTTATAAATTAAATTAATTCTGCTCTTTATATCTATTCTCTCTTCGGTCTAAACAAACATAAAGGAAAAAAGAAAAGAAAAGAAAACTTTTCTCTATTGCTCTCTTTTCTCTCTTCTCTTTGTTAGGGTTAGGGTTTTTGATTTGATTCTCATCATTTTTTTGTTTGTGTTTTTGTTTCCGTTCATCACCGAGCCCAAGAACTGAAGGCGAATCGGGTGAGTCAACTTCACTTTTCCATGATTTTTTTGTTTTGTTTTTGGAAGCAATTTTTTTTTTTGACATTTTTAATTCTGTTTCCTTTGTGTTTGATCATGCGGGTCTGCTTCAAATTCTGGAATTGAGGCCAAAGATTGCATTAAGGTTTACCTGGGTATGAGTATTAATTTAGGTTTTGAGTATTATTTATTTATTTATTTTTATATTAAAATTTTTGTTGGATAATGTTGATTTTAAATTTTTTTTTTTTTTGTTTTTTTTGGTTGATTGTTATGTTCTGTTTGCATGCATTTGTAGTTAATACAAGTGATAAAATGTTTGGCTAGTGAGAAAATGGGTGAAAATTTTAATGTTTGGGTTCTCTATTTCCCTGTTTGGCTAGTGGGAAAATGTGGGAAAATTTTAAACTTGGCAAGATATTAGAAAATTGAAATAAATATTGATACCAAAAATTGTCGTCTGATCATTACAAATGGTAGGTGTACATTTTCTGTTGTCTTCAAAGGGATTCTTGGCAAAAAAACGCGTGTACCCACATATTGTCCAGTCAAAATTTCAGCGTCAATTATGTTGTTAAAACATCCACGGCATATCAATCTTGTACCATTACATAATCCGGCTTTTGGATCTATATTGCGCAACAACATAATTGGAGCACCCTTTTTCAGCCTTAATATATGTGGTGGTAAACCCCCTGGGGATATAGAATTTAGGAATTCTTGTTGATATAGATGTTGCGTATCTCCTTCAACCTCATCAAAAGAATGTAACATAAACTCATCTCCTGGAAACTGAGAAATTATCTTTGCATTAAGCTGTTCAACATCATCATTTATAGGTGTTAGCAAAGCCCTATCAACCATATACCTTGGATCATTGGCATGTTCTTGCAAACTTGGGAAAACTTGATCAATCAAGTTGTATATAGAATGCTGACCCTCCCATTGCATTGCCATTGAAGGGGATAGTTTAATCAAATCATCCATTATAAATGGTTCATTCCCATCACCGATGTGTTGTATATACTTAGCAAACTCTTCATCGTTGACAGACCTCATATTCTGCTTCAAATGTAACACTTTGACGTCTTTCCATAATGGGGACTTGACTATGCATGCATCAATCATTTCTGCCTTTGTACCCTTTGGAACAACCGGAAGTACTTGACGAAAATCTCCCCCCAAAATTAGCACCTTCCCACCAAAAGGTAAATTTTCTTCCATAATATCTTTAAATGTTCTATCTAAAGATTCAAGTGCACGTCGATTTACCATTGGGGCTTCATCCCAAATAATTATTGTGGCACGTCTAATAAGTTCAGCTAAGTCTGATTGTTTACTTATTGAGCAAGTAGATGAAGCATCAGGAGTTAAAGGAATTTTAAACCTGGAATGAGCTGTTCTTCCACCAGGGAGTAATGTTGCTGTGGCAATTGCAATGTGACCAGCTTTTCTCAAGGTTGCCAATATTGTGCGATACAAAAATGTTTTCCCAGTTCCTCCTGGCCCATCGACGAAGAATATCATGCTTTCCTTACGATCAATAACTGTCATGATTGTCTCATATGCAACTCTCTGATCATTATTCAACTTCTCAATTAAAGTGAGTTCTTCATCTACATTAGGAACAGTTAGCTCATCTTGTATGAGTCTTGGTACAGTTGAATCATTATCACATTCTCTAATTGAAATCGGCAAATCATACTCTGTGATGTGCTTTCCATGTTGCAAGAGCAACGCCTCTAAATCATTGAGAAGTCTATTTGTACGACGTGTCTCTGTTGTAACAGATGTTGATGGGTAATCTTCTGCCATATATGGGTAGAACTCATTCCACAATTCTCTTACTCCAGTTGGTAGACAAAATACCAATATTGTTGCAAACAATCTTCTTAAAGCTGACGGCATTCGAATGTCTCTTGCTTCAAGCAAACACTGTCGTATGCTATTATCATTCTCTAGTAAACCCCTTTGTTCAGCTGCTTGCTTAAAAGTTGGATAGGTTATCCCATTGACAGTCAATAAATCATCAAATCCTGTTGGCCCCTTGACATGATTAAGAAGAACACGCAGATTGAACTTCTCTCCATCAAATGGTGAAACAGTGTATATCCTGCCCACTACTTTTTTATGAGATCTTCTTCGTGTCCATGTTTTGTTTTTATAATCCCAACAATAATGCTCAGGGAACTCTCTATATAGATAATTTCGTGCATCATGATCAATCATATTCATATAAAAAAATTCAGTGAGCATTGTCTTTTTACTTCGCTCCAAAACATTAGCAATAGGTTCATGTGGTCTAAAACGTACCTGTTGTCTATCTGGAAGATGAATTTGCAAACGAAAAACGGCAGGGTACATTCGATACATAGGAAAAGAAAATATCTTCCAACATGCCTCTGGAGCACATACCCATCTTGCATCAATGTACTATTGGACCTCATCATAATTTGGGCCTGATCTAACTTCCATGGAGACACGATCTGGGCCTTTATACACATATTTATATAAGTATTTTACACTCTTGATACTGCAACATATTTCAACATTAATATGGCAATTGTATTTCAACAGTAACCAAGGATTATATGGAACAACCCAAGTGTTATCTACCATAATCCTACAATGATCATTCAATGGCACAGGATTATTAGTATCATATCGTTTGTAAACAGGATATGAGTCATTGCCTTGGTAGGTTTCAAGCGAGAAAGGCTTTGGGTATCCTTTTTTACATCGCCCATTTTTCATGCACGGTGATCTTGGATTTTGTACTCCGTAAGGACCATGTATCATATGCTTTAGTACAACTTTATGTAACTGAGGTTGTTCATCCTTACACGGTATTTCTGCTTTAACAACTCGATCGTAATCCTCTGGATTATGTAATTTATCATCTTCATCGAGAATTATAAGCATGTGTGCATGTGGTAAACCCCTTTTTTGGAACTCAAAGACTTGCACATATACAATAACTCTTCCGAGAACCCCCTTAACCACAATATCATCTTTCAATTCTTCAAATTTTGATTTGAAAACTCTTGCAAGCAAGTCTGGACGATCTTGTGCGGTTTGTGCGGGTAAAAGCTCATTTCGAATTTCTTCCCATCCTAGATTACACGTCATTGTGATGAATAAATCTGGTTTCCCAAACTTTTGAACCAATGACATTACATCTTGAAATCGTTGGATCATATCACGCGGGCTTCCCACAAATGATGAAGGTAGAATCCGCTTTCATATCTGTATTTTCCTTATCAGGATTTATCCCCAGATTTGACCTTATGATTGGATTCGTCCTTGGCCTGGCTTGCTCCTACCTTCGCTACCGAGTTGAAAGATTCTCCTTCCTACCCTTATAGAAACCCGGCACTTGGACAACATTTTTCCTTGAAGGGCCCGATTGGTTAGCTCGAATCCATGCACCAAATTGTTGCTCTTCTTGTCTGAGTGTGCCTTCGCTTTGTATCCAGAGATCACAATCCCTATCACCATGGTCAAAACAACCACACCAATAACATATGTTAGGCAATCTTTCATACATAAAATTAATCCACATTTTTCCACCATCCTCGAACGTAACAATTCTTCCTCGGTATAATAATTGAAAAACATCCAATGTAACTCGCACTCTGATGTAATTTCCTCCCTCACAATCTACAACACCAGTGGAACGATCAACTCGACCAATGGCTTTGCATATATCCTCAGCAACTGACTTATTTATGTACCCAATTGGGATGTTGTGCACTTGAACCCAAAAGGACGCCTTGTTCGGTTTTAGATTGTCAAGAGGAGTTCGTCTATCATATCGTTCAAGAACGATCAAGCTTTTATCAAAACTCCATGGCTTGCTGGAGGGGATACGATCCACATCCTCCTTGTTATCAAAAACGAAAAAGACCTTATGAGATCCCTCATTGCTCATTGTAAAGCCATTATTTGCTCTCCATAGCGGCTTGAAAGTCCGAGCTATTGCATCCATATTCAGTGCACGTTTGGTGAGGAACAATGTTGCTATAACATGCTCTTGTGAACATCTATCCTTTTTGACACATAGATCTTCTCCCTCCCTCTCGGACAAAGACAAACAATTCCAGTGTTTTGTAAGCTCTTCCATGAAAGATATGTGACAAAATTGGGTAACCAAAACCTAAGTAAACAGGATTTAGAAGGGAAAAGAGACACAGAAAACTATTTCCCAAAGCCCCAAGAAAAAGAAAAAAACCACAAGCCCTACACGCAGTGTTGTTGCAAGAGGGGAGAAAAAACCTTACAAGAAGGTACTACTATTCTACTGCCTAAGAGAAGGAGGAGAACCACCTTTCTTAGCGATAGAAAAACCAGGGACCTGGATGGAGAAGTTATATTAGAGCATTCGTAGCAGTGGAGGTATAATGCTATAATGTTATATTTTAGCTCCATTATCCTTAAAATAATGCTCCAGCAGTGGAGCAATAGCAAAAAATTTTAGATGAATTGCTACAGTGCACATCTATAGATAGATGTGCACTGTAGCTTGAAGCAAAAAAATAATAATAATATTTTATTCAGCCAGACCTCATTGTTTTTATTTTTTATTCATTTTATCAAATCACTCTCAGTCTCACTCTCTCTCATTCATCTCTCATTCCTCTCAAGCTCCACTCTCTCAAAGTCGTCGCCGCCATCGTCAAGCTCACTCCGGTACGGTACAACTTGCTTCTTTTTTTTATTTTTATTTATTTTTATTTTTTATTTTAATCAGACCGTGCCTATCTACTCAGTCCTCACACTTCGTTTCTACCCAACGCCGACCGAAGCCCCAGCCCAGTGCTGATTGAAACCCCAGCCCATCGCTGACCACTTTTTGCGTTCTCCACCTCAAAGGCCGAACCTCCGAGCTCCACCCTCTCTCTGTTATCTCATGCCCAGTGCCGATGTGGGTTTGTGTTTGTGTTTTTCGATCTGTTGTGGGCAGTGGGCTTGTGCTCGTGGTGGGTTTTTTTTTTTTTTTTTTTTTTTTTTTTTTTTTTTTTTTTTTTTTTTTTTTCTCTGCTGTGGACTGGTGGTGGTGGTGGTGGTGTTGGTGGTGGTTGTGGTTGTGGCTGTGACTGATGGTAGAGGTGGTTGTGGTTGTGGTTGGTGCTGCGATGTTTTTTTTTTTAGTAGAATATATTATTTTATTGTAGTGGTTATAATATTTTATTGTGATGTTTATATTATTTTATTGTGTTGAAAGCTAAAATAGATGCACTGCTGTAGCATGTGTGTAGGTAAAATAGATAAAGTAACTTTTATTGGTGCTAAATAACTAAAATTATAGATCCACTGCTGCGAATGCTCTTAGTGGTTTTATAGAAGGAGTCTTTTTTTTCCAAAATATGGAAGAGATTTATAAAAGTGAGTATTGCTTGGATAACAGACTTGATGAGGACTTCCCTTCCGGCTTGTGACAAAAGTTTGCCCTTCCACCCTTGAAGTTTCTTCCAAACCTTTTTACTTCAATCGATCAAAACTTGCCCTTTTATTCCTTCCTACCAAGGCCGGTAAACCCAAATACTCTTCATACTGCTTCAACTCATTTACCCCAAGTAGATCTGTAAAGTTGTGATTTACAACTATGTGTTTTGTTGGCTTTTATTCCGTGCCAAATTTGATTGTAATATCTATCAATCGTTTATACCCTGTATTTGTTGTGGGAATTGTTGTAAGGGGTGTGTGATAGAGAGTGTGTGAAGACTCAAGCAATTTGGAAGCTGATGGAATCTCGCGGGTATCTCGCGACTAAGCTTCCCGCGAAGTGAAGCATGTGCCCTGCACATGCTGGGAATGCGAAGAGTCATGACAGATGGAGATAGCTGTCTCTCGCGAGTATCTCGCGGGTAAGGCCTTCCCGCGAGACACCCGCGAGACATGCTGTTCTGCCAGCCTGTACTGACTGACTCACACATTTTGCACCTATCCTATATAAACCCCCATTACCCACAAATGTTGAGGAATGCTTCAGTGAGAAAACCCTAGCCAAACACATTTGTAATTAGAGATTGTCATCCCCACATTTCTCTATACACTTGCTTGTGGTATCTCCTCAACCTTTCCCTCTTCATTTCCACACCATTGAGAGGTTGATAGCCCAAACACTTACCACACCTTTGAAGAGTGTTGTGTGACGTTTTGGTGCTGCTGGGAAGCATTGGAAGAAGCCTGGAATGGCAGATGCAACATGGAGCTTGTTGCGGGATCCGGATAACTAAGACAAGACACGGTTCCGAGAAGCCTTGTTGGAGTAGGAGCTTGGAGGGCTTAGGTACATCGGGTAGATTAGGCTTGGAGGGTCTCTTGCTTACTCATGTATCCCAACTGATTGTCTAGTGGATCGATTTCCGCTTGGAGGGCGGCGGAGAGGTTTTTCGCCGAGTTCTTCGGTTTCCTCTTTGAAAACACGTCTTGGTGTTTTCTGTGTTTGCATCTCTCTTCCCTACTCTTTTATATTCCATTTTACTGCTGTGTTATTTAGTTAATGGATTAGAGTAGCTATATTATTCATCCGCTCGCTTTTACACTATTCCGCACTTTATATTAAAGTTGTGTAAAATCTATCGAGCCGTAATTTTAATCGGGGTCTAAACAGCTCTTGTGTTTTTCAACACGTTTTCGAGCTTTCAAATACAAACAACATTACTTACAATATTGTGC